>JAGFNQ010001255.1:0-130635 GCA_024364735.1 Boesenbergia rotunda
CCTTAGCAACAATCTCCTGTGACGGCCTCTGCTGCCGATAATCCTGTGGCAAAAAGGGAGGAAAAACAAACAAACAAGAGGGGAAGAGGCAATCCAATTAAAGGGTTCAATGTGTTCATACAAGATCTACATCTTAGTTTCTCATTCAAAAACTTGTTTTCTATGGAGAATCGCACAATCTTACCAGGGGAGGGAAACAGTCTTCAGCAGCGCGCGAGGTACAGAGAAACCCCCATGTACTAGTGTCCGAAGCAGTCAGGACTTGCAGAACATCTGTGTAGTGAGCGACTGGCTGAATCCATCACTCTCCTCTACTTGCCCATTTCTCCAGCGTCGTCGTCTCTAAGCTGTTGCTCCAATTTCTGAGACAGAAATGGCAATACAATCATAAGTGAAAAAGTCAGCGAACTGTTCCCAGACGATATTTTCTCAGCAGAAACCGCCAGTGATTCGAGTTCACAAAAAAGAAAAGATTTGTATGCCCAAACTTGCAACGACCACCGGCATTTCACCCGAAACAAGGGTAAATTTTTCATCCGGAAATAGAGGTCTTCTGCATCAACGATAACTGCAGACGGGGCTCCTTTTCGCATCAAAAGGATCCTAACCTAACCTTGTCCTCGGCAGCCAGGGAGAGCTCAGCATACACCTCGTCAGTATCCACCTCCGCCTGCCAAGTCAAGAAATCAAAGCCATTTTCTTCCAGATTCGCCAGGACTAGCAAATGGAAACCAAGGAAAAAACAACAGGGCACAAGCGCCGACTTTGAGAGTGACATCCACCACACGACAGAGAAGATGAGGCGGCAGATCGATTCCTTCAGCCTCGCCCACCCCTCCGAGCCTCGCGATGTGACCCTGCGGGAAGTACACGACGAGGCTCCCCTTCCTGGGCAGCCAAACCCGCGGCCCGGCGCAGGCATGCCACAGCTCCAGGCAGACGTAACTCGCGGCGGCCGGCGGCACCTCATCAATCTCTTCCTCCCCCTCCTCCTCTTCCTCTCCTTCGTCGATGGTGTTCAGATCGATCCCCATCCGATGGCTCCCGGGCGCGCAGCAGCAGCAAGCGAGAATTGGGGGACGGGAAGGAAGCAAGCAAGCAAGATAGAAGGAGATAGAGGGGGCTACAGCTGAGGCAGCAGGAAAGCAGCAGCGATCACGGAGGGTTTCGCCATTGTTCAGTCGTCGTCTTCTTCCTGGTTCGTCGTGGCTTTCCTCGCTCTCTGCTTCTGGGAATGGAATTAATAATACATATTTTTACAAACAAAGACCTTGTCCTGCTCCTGCTACTACAAACACACAGCTGCATCGTCCGTACAATTCCCCATTCATCTCTCTCTCCTGTCTCTCTCTCTCTCTTTTTCTTTTATTTATTTATTATTTTATATTTAGCATCAAATATATTTTCTTTTAAGATTTAAAACTTATACTTTAAAATTTAAATTATAATAATTAAATTAATTTAAAGTCGAAATATTTTAAGTTTAAAGGTTTATGCTTGATTTTTATATTTGTTTTCATTTGAAAGTAATTTAAAATTATAAAGTTGATTGTGATGATCCCTTCTAAATCTTTGTATGCGCTTATTTTGATTTTTTAAATTCGAATAAGATCATTTAACAATTTTAACTAGAATTATCAGATGCATTTAAATCGACAGATTCAAAAATAATCATTATATTCTATGAGCTCATTTCTATATTTGACATAATTTTTTTTAAAAAAAACTTGAAAGATATAAACTAGTTAAATTTAAAAGTTGATATTTATAATATATTTTTACAAGTTTCTAGAGACCTTCTTCTATGTTTTTATTTAATTTATTTGAGTCTCATCTATAAATTTTTGGAATATGTGTATATCAACTCATGAAACTTGGTGATTCAACCTAGTTTCTTAGGGTTATGATACAATGAAAAAGTATCAAATTATCATCTAATAAGTATCTATGATTAAACCCTCAACTACGTATTTATAGAGATTTTTTAAATGAACTTTTAGATCTTTCATCGTAAATATTTTTTGATTTATCAAATTTCTATCGAATTAGACGATGATTTTAAATTTAATATTATCTGATTCATATGTTTTTGGTTCGGGTTCGATGGCTTGAAAGCTAGCTTAACAAAAAAGACGAAGGGAGGGAATGAGGGATAACATGTGGAGCTCACAAAGCTTGGAGCTAGCATCTGAGAGATACTCGAGTCCTAATGTGAGGTGACTCTAATGTGAATGACATGTGGATGGTGTTTGAGAAGCTTGGTGCACCCAAAGTATCAAAGGCCTTAACGTGAGATGTACTCTATGGAGACACAAAGTGAGATGGTCATAAGTGAGAGGAGAAGGATGTCCAACATGTGGTGTACCGAAGAGATAGGAGGTTCGACACAAGATGGATTCAAGGCAATAGGAACATCTCCAATAATTAAATTTCTAAAATAAATTTTTTATAATTCTCTATTGTCACATTAAAAATTTAAAAACCTAGAGTCTCTAATGTTTAAAGCCGTCAATAAATAATTTTTTTTGTAATTTTTAATATGCCACATCGTAGATATAAATTTTTTTAAATTTCTATGGGTCAAAAGTATCATTTAATATCTTTATATAATTTTTAATTTAATTTATAATTTTCATTTAATATTTTAAATAATTATGATCTTTAATTTAATTTATTTATAATTTATAATTAATAAATTAATTAACATGATTTTTAATTTAATTTAATTTATAATTTATATTTAATATTTAATTAACTTATAATTTTTAATTTAATTATAGTCATCTATATTTTTTTAATTTATCAAATATATTTATTTTTTAAAAATAAATATAATTTTAATCATGATTACTTATTCATGAAATAAAATATTATGATTAATTTTTTTTTGAATCCATTTTTTAATTGTTTTGAGAGGTCAAACATATAATATTATTACATCATTTATTATAAGTTTCACCTCAAAAAAAATTGAAAATACAAACATCCTCTTGAACTAAAAATCTCAAATCTCATACCCATAATGATTTGAACTTTTTTGTTCAGTTTTTTTTGCTTCACAACCCTCTCCATAAATCTTTATTGGAGATGCCCTAAGAAAGCATCTATAATTTTGAACTTAAAAGGCATGCAAACTAAAAAAAATATTAATAAGATTAGGTAACATCGAATCTCGGACGACCGACCCGGTCCCACGAAAGTTTCCTACCGGCTGCCAGGGTAAATAAGGAAGTGCTAATAGCGGATGATCTAAAAGCTCAGCGTCCCAAGATACGTACCCAATTTAGAGGAAAAATTCATTCTTACAAATTACGTCATAACTGGAGATCGAATTGTAACTAGTTTCCCTTCCGTTACACCATAGCCCCGAGGGCAAAAGGCATGCAAACTAAGAGATTATGAGTGAATGACGAGGTAAATAAGAATTCATGTGTTGGGTCTTTAATTTGGTTAACATATATTTTAGTAGAGAGTGTTAACTATCAAGCCGACTCAATCAAGTCATTGACCCATCTCGAGTAGTCTTCTCAATGAAGACCTACCTGAAGCTCTTTCTCACCCATCTCGACTCCATCAATCTGATACCTCTCACTCAATCTCTCGGCTCTATTAATGATCTGACCTTGTTATTCGTTCATCTCAGTCGCATCGATCCAACACCTCCGGCTCAAACTCTCGGCTCCGTCAATCCAAAACTCATGCTTATTTGTCTCGGTCCTGCAGATCTGATATCACCAACTCCGTCAATCTGACGTTTTCAGCTCAACCCTTCAACCCAACTATCTTGACCTGGTCAATAGCACATGGGATAATACATAGGCTAACATAGCACATGAAACAATATGATTATCGTAAAATGGGACAATATGATCCAGCACGGTCCTCTATTGTACAAAACGTAAGTGATGTGTCCCCTAAAATACAACAATTAGACACTTTCTCTATTGAGATATGACATCCTATCAACAAGGAGAGAGATATCATTCCTTTTGTGATGTATAAAAGGAGTATGTTCCCTTTGACAAAATATGCGCACACATCTATATCTATGCTCACGAATTATCAATATTTCCTTGTTTCTTGTTCTTCTCCTCCTCCTCTTTATAAAGGATTTGGCTTGAACGTCGAAATAATTGAACCGGGACACCTCTCGCCTCCATTCTAATTAGCTTTTAGACGAGCTATTACATTTGAGCAACATCAACGTGATGATGTGCCTAGCCATTAAGATATAGTAAATTGGATGGTTATTTGGTTGATTGAACCGTTCAATTAATAGATGAGTTAACTAAATGTGAAGCTCCCTAAGGAAACAATTCAAATCGAAGACATCACCACACAATTTTTTTAGTAATCTCACCTCCTGAAGTGTTGCATTCCATTTCTATTTGAGAGGAGAGTATCGTTGTAATCATCTCAAAAGTTGGGATTAATTTTATTGTTTGAGACATTCTCCATCGTCTCTTGTGAAGGAGCCCAACTTAAGTCTCGGGGCTTAACACCAATGATAAATGTACATTATTCTATTCGGATTCGGCAGAGTCAAACCTTTAAGATTTCATCACTCGTAGTCCATCACTTCGGATCCTCTGTCTCAAAAAACTCCTGTCCCGCCTGTCCCGCTCTCCCGACGACGGCCGACGAGTCGTCTGATCGTCGATCGAACACTACCGATGAATTTTGATCGTCGTATCGAATCAAATGATATCCCAGAAAAACGGTGAACCGGTCGGAATCGTTGCAATTGTAATCTCGTCGGATTCGACGGTGAATCCGACGAGATAGTAATTGTGGCAATCCCGACGGGTTCACCGTACCCCCCAGGATATAGTTTTGTTTAGGGCGGCGGCTGAAAGCCGTCAATAGTGTCCGATCGGCGATCGAACGACTCGGGGACCATCATCGGAGAGTAGAACAGATGAGACAGGGGGTTTTTTGGGACAGAAGATTTGCCCTCGTAGTCCATGGACTCCATCCTATGCTGGCCACCTGTGCTTTTATTGAACTTCTCTTCGTATAACATGTACCGTTCTAAGGAATGTTAATAAGATGGTTCCATTTTTTTTTTTTTGAAGGGCCAAATATAATAAATTTTTAGAATGAATCTCCAGGGTTGATGTAGTGGAAGAATATTAGTTATCACTTAGATACTCATGATTCTATTTCCAACTAAGGTGCATTTGTAAGATTTTTTTTTTAAATAGGGAGCACAACCACGTACGAAATGGTAAGCTTTTAGATCGCCCAATGAGTGATTCCTGATAATAATTAAAAATTTTCTATGAAATTAAACAATCATTCCAGATTTGAAGTTACATGATTCATCGTTTTACATAAGCAGGTTAGAATTGTATTATAGAATAACTTCTCAAATTGATCAATTGATTTCAATTAATCCAAGTAAATTTATTATTTAAAAAACAAATTATTTAATCAGTAATACTTTTAACAAAATATTTTAACTAAATAAAAGTAAATATTTATTTTTTAAATGATAATCTTGCGGTCGAAGTTAGGCATTTGTTAATGGTAGTTGATTGCCTTTAAATCAAAGCAAAAGGTCAAATGTAAACTCTTTTGAGAAAGAAGAGAAGATTCTACTAGAAAACAAAATAATCTATCTCCTGGTCAAAATAAACTAAATTTTGTAGGTGCGCGCCATTTAATTGAAACACAATTAATTATCATAGCATTTATAAGAAAACAAAATGTTTAAAATGGATGCTTATGATTCTTCTCTCTAACTTACTTTAAGAGGGGATGCTGTATCTCCCTGGGATGGGATGGGATGTTGAGTTGGGTAGAAGATTATATATTTATTATAATTAGATAGAAATTAATTTTCGATTGAGGTATATTTTAGGAAAAAAAAAACAAAAAACTCATCTCTGAAATGAACATAATCATCCTTTATTATAATTTAAGAGAGGATGTTATTGTTCACCAATACGATACCAATATGATAAAGTTTAACCCTTAATTCCTCCCTAGCTACTAATTCCCCATAGTCTCAATTAATTTTAAGACATTTCACTCACAATACGAATTCCAACCTAAAATTGTCAAAAACATGATGATTAAAAAAAGTTAAATTCTCTAATTTTATTTTCTCTCTCTTTTTTTTTTCCCTATAATTGTGTTTCTAAACAATAAGCTTGCAAATGAACAAAAGCAAGTCAAGTTTTGGGTGTTCAAACTTATTTGATAAATTAATTAAATCAAATTTAAAATGAACTAAGTTATTGAAATGGGTGTTTAAATTTGATTTGATTTCTTTTTTATGAATTTGAACAAAATGTTGCTAAGCTCTCAGTTTAAATTTATTTTATTGTTTAAAAATTTTATAATTTTAAGTTGCTTTAATTAATTATTAAACTCAATGATATAAATTTATTTGTTGATTTTAAGAGTGTATTTAATTATTTATCATGATGAAAATTTTATTGATGAACACAATATATAAATTTTGTTCATGAATATTATTCATAAGCTCTTGAACTACGATACAATGGTTAAGTACGTTCACAATTAACCAAAATCGATGAGTCAATGCTTAATCGCAATGCATCGAAGAATTAATTTCATTTAATGGGAAGAAAATTTTGGGACGTTTGTTGCGGAGAGATAAATTATTATTCACACTTTTATATTTACATTGATAGTCGGTTCAAAATTTTCGTAAAATAAGATCAACTATTCACGATCCTTGTTTGTGAAAATTAACTAATTGAACATGAAATTCATTCAATTAATTGACTTTATATTTAATGAACGAATAAAAATAAATTTTTATCCTGAATAAAAATAAATCCCTGAACAACTCCGAGATCTTTCAGCCTCTTGTTTTCATTTTGCATTGACAATATAAAAGTGCGCCATGGCCATCCCCAATCCACTTAGGCTAGCTTTGGACCACCACTTTATGCAGCAATCCATTTAGAGCTACGGCATGGCCGTGCAGACTTGTCGACTCGCCGAGAGAAACTGCCCTTTGCCAGCCTGATCTTCCAATCTTCTGGTGGCATGTAAAAGACCCTCTCTTTTTTCAATTTTTTAAAGTCTGGCACCGAGCTCTTCTACTAACTCTTTGCTTGCTTCAGGGAGAGTTTGAAGTTTACTGGCTGAAACACAGAGAGAGAGAGAAGGATTAGACTGTTGTATCGAGGTCAGCAGGCAGGTCCACTGCCCCCGAGCTTTGGCAGTCAAATGCTGGCTCTTTGAACTTTCCCTTTTCTTCTGAATAAATGAGGGTGAAACAAGGAAAGAGGAAAAGATGTTAATTTATTGGGTGCAGTTGGTGTGTGGCCCTGTGGTGGGGGTGGGTTTATGGTTCCTGGCTTCTTTAATGGTAGTAATTTATTGGGTGGGGTGACAAGACCTGGAGCTGCTTTGCCCATTTCCCGGCCGCGCTTGTCCCCTCGGTGCTACTGAATCAATCACTGCTCCCATTACTCGCTCTGCTTTGCCTTTCTTTGGAAATCAACGAGCGCTTCCCTTGTCCTTACGCTGGCCTGCTCTGTTTCCTTTTAAAATGACATTTAAGTTGGCACCGACTTCGGATCCTGTTCGATTAGATTTAGTCGGCCCGGGTTTGATGGAGTTGGGCCTGGCGATGGCAAGTCTGGGAGCGGGTGGTTATCGGCCCAGCTCGCATTGCATCAAAATTTTGCATGGGCGAAAGTAAAAGAGCGTTTTTTTGAAAAAATTATTAAAGGACGTCGTATTTTTATTTTTATTTTTCATTTTGTCGTAACCGCGTCTCACTTCACTGTTCAACCCGTGGATAATTATTATCCAAGTGTTAGTTGGTATTGTTCGTATTATTATTTCTCATCTAATTCTAAATAGGTTGGGCTCATTTTAACGATTGCATTTGCATAACTATTATACATATTATAGTAGCCATGAGGCCCATGACAAGTATGATTCTATAATTACTATAATTTATATTTAGTATGTTCAAAAATATTCATATTATTGTATGATTCTATAATTACTATAATTTATATTTAGTATGTTCAAAAATATTCATATTATAGTACTTATAGTTTTGAAATTGTTATAATGTATATTCAATCATATTCCTAGCTCCATCATTGATATTGTAATAGTTATGAGATTGTATTTGCTACCATGTAGATTTAACTTACTTATCTAATATTTATTGATCCTGTCGACAAGCGAAGATCGGTTCTTCCTTGGGTGACTCGGTCTAACCAGGCCAACTCGATCTGCTGTAGTTTGAGAGGTCGGACTGAAATAGGGCTCTCAATATGGTGGAGTGGTTGCGAAATGGCAGCGATCCTTTCTCTGAAGTTTAAATGGGGTTTATATAGGGGGAGGAAAGATATTCTCGTGTACGAGCTGTCACATCTCATTAAGAGAAGATCGATCAACAGATTATGATAGCGACAGCCACATTAATGTTGAGAGACTGTTACAGCCGCCTGACACCATGTCTGAGTTGTCTCCTCTGTTCCCTATTAACTTTAGGCGGCAACGATTAGACTGAGGCGATTGCCTTCTGAATATTGATAAGGACAACTTGTAATCGATCGACCATCTTCAAAGCGCTCACGAGCGCCGGACCTCGGATGACCGACCCTGAGTACCCGACCTCGAGCGCCCGGCCTCAGGCGACAATCCCGAGTACCCGGCCTTAGGTGCCCGACCTCGGACGACCGACCCCGAGTTCCTGACCTCGGGTGACTCTTGATCCAGCTTATTTAATATCGGTTTGGACCGTCAATCGAACTCGGCCGAGCTCTTGACTCTTCTATAAATTATACGCCCGGATCATTTATATTTTATAGCTGTTACAGCGTGTTTGTTTGTTTCATAATTTAAACGGAAGTTAATAATAGATATATTATTAAATATTATTCGATGACAGTTGATTCATTATACATGAATGGATTGTGTAGATGAGGTATATTTTATTTAAGAGTAATGATTGGTAGAGTGAATTTGGGAGAGTGAATGGGAGAGTGAATGGCGTCCAGCTAATGTGTACATGTTCGATCGACGATCGGACACCACCGGCGACCTCTGATTGTCGTCCCGAATCAAACTATACCTTGGGAGGACGATGAACTCGTCAGGATGGCCGGCAACGGTGAACTCATCGAAATCGACGGTCAATGATGCAAGATCGCAATTGTGGCGATCCTCGACGGGTTCACTGTGCCCCCCAGGGTATAGTTTGGTTCGGGGCGGCGGCCGAAGGCCGCCGGTGGTGTCCGATCATCGATCGGACGTGTATACAATAACTGCCACATCATTCACTCTCCCATTCACTCTCCCAAATTCACTCTCTCTATCATCACTCTTTATTTAATTATTTATGTGATAAAATACAAACTGAATTATTTTAAAAAGGGATTGATGCGGCAGAAATTTATCCTGTATATACTAGAGAGACAGAGTGAGGGCGTCAAGGGGTGTTTGGTTTATATTTTCTAGTTTATTTTTTATTTTCGGTAGAAAATTTAGTTTTCTGTAGAAAATTCGATTTTCTGGAAAACACGTTTCGTTTGCATTTTCCAACTTTGTTTTCTAGAAAAAAATATAGCGTTTTCTGGAAAACTGGAGAATGAAAAAAAGTCATTTTCTAGAAAACTAGAAAATACGATTTTCTGGAAAATGAAAATGGAAAATGAAACAAATCAAACGCCCCCTAAATTTTTCTTCTCATGCGGTCTAAATATGTAATCTCATTAAAAAAAAATCTGCTATTTTAATGGGTCTTACCGTCGCGCCCACGGATATAAAACTAGATTCATATAGATGCATAGTAGAATTGTAAATACAGATCGTCGTCTTTAGAATCCACCGTTAGTCATTATGTCAAAAATATCATACGTTCATTGCTACACCTTGGGGGAAAAATCCGCTATTTCATTAGAGGTTACTAATCATATAGAAATATCAAACAGAATTCTCTGTCCCCGTGTCTCAACTCGTCGGCAATGGCCGGCAAGTCATTTGATCGCCGATCGAATATCACCGGCGATCTTCAATTGCTGTCTCAAATCAAACGATACCCTGAGAATGGTGGAGGATATACACCCTTTTGGAGAGTTCAAGAATAAGTTGAAATTATACAAATTACAATTTAGTTGTTGAGTGACCCGAGCTACCTTTTATGCAGAATGCAGACTCTCGTGCTGGAATTCCCGACCCGAACTCCCGAGTTGAATCTCTCGACCCGAACTCCCGAGCTGAATCTCCCGAGCTAGAATTTTCGAGCAGAATCTCTCGAGCAGTATTACCCGACCTAGAAGGTCCGAACCAGACTTCCCGAGCAGGTCTTCCTGAATCGGTCTGCCCAAACCGGAATTGGAGAGTTGCTGAGGCCTGCATAATGTAGTTTCCTTGAAACAGATTTGTTCTCCTCCGATGGTGCTTCGAGGTTCTGATGGACGTTTGTCTCTCAGGATACAACAGCGGGATTACGGGCACAACGAAGCACTCATTGCTCATGGTGAACTGAAGAAGTACTCGAACGCTACCAGGGGAAAACACGGGAAGTTGGGAACGAGGTGGAAGACAATCTTCTCTATATCTTTTGCTCTCGGTCACAACCCCTTTATAAAGAGCTCACAATGGAGCATCTTTCCTCCCTTTCCATTCATACTATATCCAACAGAGAGAACGGTGAATGGGTTGGGATAGTCGCAATCGAGATCTCATCGGATTCGACGGTGAATCCGACAAGATCGCAATTGCGGTGATCCCCGAGAGGTTCATCATACCCCCCCAGAATATAGTTTGGTTCGGGACGACGGACGGAGACCACCGGTGATGTCCGATCGTCGATTGAATGACTCGTCGGCCATCGCCGACGAGTTAAAATACGAGGATAGGGAGAATTTCGAAATAGAAGATTTATTCTCAGAGAAACATATAGTAGTGTGTTCTCACACTCATGTGCTCGAGAATTTTTTACATGTTCTTATGTATTAGAGTAATTATACACATAATGAAAGTGAATGCTTCAGTAAAAATTTTGACTATCAATCGGTGATAGGTCCGACGTCCGATCGCTGATCGAACACTACCGGCGACCTCCGGCCGCTGTCCCGAATGAAATTATACCCTGGGAGGCACGATGAATCTGTCGAAGATCGCCGCAATTGTGATCTCGCCTCATTCACCGTCAATTTCGACAGGTTCATCGTTGCCGGTGATCCTGACGGGTTCACCACCCTCTCAAGGTATAGTTTGATTTGGAACGGTGATCAAAGACCTTCGGTAGTATCCGATCGACATTTGAATATCGAACGTACTACCGAATAATGATCAAAATTTTTACTAGGATATTCATTTTTAGTGTAGGTATCATTTCTTTATGTATTAATGGTCGTCGCTGACTTTTGTTGATCTTTATTTAGCATTTGATATGTATTGAAAAACTTTTACATTCAAAATTAATTAGTTTGTGAACTCTGCAGATCAGAAGTATAGGAATAAAGTATTTACATAATTCATAATCTGATAGATTATTATCGTCGGCATTATAATTTCTTAGTGTGGGGAAGAAAAGCATTTCCAGAATCGAAATATATATATATATATATATATATATATATATATATATATATATATATATATATATATATATATATAAAGGATTATTGCTTTGGTCCGCTGTCGTCGCGAACACCGTGTTGATTCGAACACCGCCCCTTCGCGGCGCTTGCTTCTGCTCCGGCTCCCAGTCCATCCGTCGACACCTCCTGTGAGGTAACATTTCGAACTCAGAAAAGCCCCGACGACGGATCCGAGCAACTGCGCCGCCGAGTAGAAGGCGCCGGTGAGGATGTTCATGTGGCAGCCCAACAGAGCGAAGGAGTGCGCCGCCGCCATGCACCAGTCCCGTCGGGCCTTGCCATCCGCTGTTTCTGGTACCTAACACCACGATCCCACCGCCGTCTTTTGCGGGCTCATTTCCGCCTCGACTTGTTCGATCCGCTACTGATCTACCTCCTTCCGGCAGCCGGAGCATTGAAGGTTCTTGCACCCCTAAAAGCATCTGTTTTCCCTCCCTCCTCCTCCTCCTCCTTCTTCCTTGTCGCGGAGAGTACCCGCTGCTGTCCACCAGGCAGAGGAAGTCAGACACATTTCTTTCAATTGTTTAAATCGATTTTTTTTTTATTTTCATTTCCTTATAACACTAGATAATCACATGTTATCTATAAACGAATAAGAGTTATGATACGAAAAAATTTAATAAAATATTAAATAAATAATGTGGTGTTTTGTAGGCACATATTTGATTATTGTTTGTAACGGCCTCCGACGATTGTTCCAAATCAAATTATATTTTTGAGAGGATGATGAATTTATCGGGATCGTTACATATAAAATGACATATCATTCATTAAATTTTTATTTAAAATTTTTCATTGAAAATATTATTTTTCAACAAATAAACAGACTTAATTTTGTTATACTGCACTCATTTATGAGTAATTTTCTAAGCTACTGCGGATCTTGCGCCAACACGAAGCACCTTTTATATGGAAGGTATTTTGAGTTTTTTTAAAAATATTTTTTAAGCAATGGAGACGCCTCCAACACATTTTTTTTATATTTTATATTTATTTTTAGGATATTATATTATTTAGAATTTAATATTTTAAAATTTAAAAATTAGATTATAAAAAATTTAAGCTAATAAACAATTTTTTTAGGGTTCAATTTTCTTTTGGAATTATAATGTTTAAAATAAAAAAATTTAGATTTTCAAAGAATATATTATAAGTATATTTAATGTTAACGTTTAAGATTTTAATATTTATGAGTTAGATTATAATGACTTTAAATAATAAATTTTTTTCTCCAACTTTAATTTTTCCTTTTAAATTGTAGTATTTAATATAAATTTTTTTTTTGATATTAATGGGTATATAATATATATTTAGGATTTAGGAATAAAATGTTGATCTTTTTAAAAAATAAAAAGAAGCAAAAACTGAGGCGCCTCCTCTCAGGTAGACATCTCAGTTTGATTTTTTTTTTTTTGAATAATTGATTGGAGGTGTCTCCAATTACATTGGACATAGCTCGAGTTGCATCACGCGTAGATCCGTAGCGTGCCATTTGCAACAGAGAAAAACTCACTTGTGATTATCTAATTTAATTTAGAAACATTTTTTTAACCTACGTCATAAATTTGTACAAAAGATAATACTAAATACTCAAGGAGTAAACATACTTAGAACATTTTACTATCTTAGTTTTCTTAACCTTCAAATTCATTTATAGACAATCCGTCAGCCTCTAATATTATTATTTTTTAAAAATTTACTTTTTTTTAACGTAAACACTTTATCTTCAATCTTTAAAAAAAATGCGTGATATATATAAATAATATCTTACTTACTTCACATTGCACATCCTGTGCACATAAATAATTTTTTCGATTTAAATTTATATATATATATTTAATATTATAATCTAATATTTAAATTCTAAAATCAAAATCTTAAACGATGTACTCATAGACAAAAACTAAATAAATAAATTTAAAAAAAGAAAAAAAAATGCGCACATTGAGGTGCACGTAGATGCACACGGTAGGTATGCAACATAATTACATGTGATTTTCAATTTATTTAAAAAATATGTTTAATCTAAAATTTGGTATCATAGCCTTGAGTATATATACAACGACAACCAAATTTTAACCGTCTAGATGGGTCTACAATTTTAGTATATATATAGGGCTTTGTTATCCTATATATAAGGACCTTATCGAGTGCATCCTGTGTGCACCTCAAATATTTTTTTGGTTTGAATTTTTTATGTTTAATACTATAACCTAACCTCTAAACTCTAAAGACAACATCTTATTGGTATAACTAATAGCTTAAAAAAATGAACAAAAAAAAAAAGAAACGCATTGTCGCGGAGGACTTCATCCGCAACGTAATATATTTGTTAATCTGCGGACTAAAATATATTTTGTTAACAATACTATGATATAATAGTTCACAATAGTTGTCACGCCCCGAGACCTAGGAGCCGCTGATCCAATAGAAAATCGGACAACACCTCCCCTGTCCGGCGGACAATTTGCACATACACACAACATATATAATGCATCACCACGCAGTTTATATGGGCCTCAGGCCTCAAATCCAAACAGAACAACATATATACGACAATATACTGATAAAACCAAAACCCGAACTTACCTGAGCTGTCAGGGGGCAGGAATGCAGCAAAACCACACACGTAGTCCAACAATGGACTCAAAAGTACAATGTCATAAATCAAATCCCAAACCACAAGCCCACGATAAATCCAGTGCAATGTAATAAAACGTAATATGGTCCTAAAACAGAAAATAGTAGATAAAACCCAAATTGAATGTAGTAGCAAGCACGGGACTGGCGACTCGAACCCTCCTGGAAGATATCAACCTGAAATAAAAAAGTAATGGCAACGGTGTGAGTCCATAAGCTCAGCGGATACCCAGCAGATATGCATAGTGCGCTACAATAACGATAAGGGTCTACGCTAATACAGTCTCATATAACCAATCGGAAAGGGGATACTGAAGATACTAAATACAGGTACATACCTGAATCCATCTATCCTGCAAAGGGTGAAACAAAGTCCTATGGAATAAGTATAACATACAATCCAAGGTAAACAGGTATCCAGTATATGCATGTCAATCAAGTGCAGAAATCAAATACAGCAAACAATGCACGATGCAAAAATATGCACATGGTGCAATGACATGTGTCACCCCCTAGTCCCAGTCAGGACATCGTCCATAACGTCCACGTGGGTAGAGCTGTGACAACCTGTACGCACCCTGCCATCACTGTTCCTGAGTGACCGGGTGGACAGGATGCTGGCGGAGACTACGCTCCTACCCCAAGCAATGGGGGAGTCTAGCTCTCATCTCCTCGTGGCTCAGTACGAGAAGGGATCCCTGGCTGCTACCACGCCCGGACCCACCCTCCAAATAGTGGTCGAACGGAGCAATACAGGGCAAATACACACACTCTATGGTAACCACTACCCATGAGTGAATGTGTGTGCATATCCTCATGTAATTGACGATGGGCTCGGACTATATAGGAGCCGATGATCGCCTGCCTGCAACAATGCAAGGATGGTGCATGATCCAAACATATAACCCTCACCAAGTTCTCAACTAACCCCACCGGGTGCTAGGAATAGGTTTGAATCCTATATCATGGGATACAAGTAACCTAGTAGATATACTAACAAAATAACCAGTGATATATCAATATCAAAATGCAAAAGGGAAGGTATCACTACATCTATGTATATATCTACCCATATAGATGGCAACTCGTGAGACTGTATAAAGTGAAACAGGAGCTAACCTCAAGAATAAACAGCAGCATATATCAGATACAGGTACACTAAGGCAGATAAGCATACAATCTTACTGTTATCTATAACAGACAATGCATAGCAAGAAGACTATATCTAAAAGATAAGTCAAAGGGTACCCGCCTTAAATGTAGAGTGTATCCAAGTACAACTCACGATCACCCGAAACGAGTCTGAATCAACGTCCTGTATCAATACAAGAAATAAGATAGCTAAATTAATTACCACACAACATTAAGATCAAGCTCTAAGGAGATACCCTCCTAAGGGAACAACCACTAATACGTCTTAGTTTAGTTTATCATTTTCCCATTTAAACCAACCCACTACTGATCAGTCGCACCACAATCGATTTAGAAACTATAGATTCAAATCTCAGATCGCACCACAAGGCCAAACCAACACACAACCTCCGCACATACCAAAGGAAAGAATCCCAGATCAAAGAAACAAGAAACAATAAAATCCCTAACCAAGATAGAGACGATCCCATCCATTTAAAGCTCACAAACTAAACATAAATTAACATTCACAAATTCTTACCTCCTCTTCCTATACCAACTCACGGCAAAACATAGGCAAAGAGAGAACATAGCAATCCCATGCTTAAATTTGAACCTACACCTACCATGCACCAATAATCCATATCATCACAGCAGCTTCTTCCTCACCAATCCAACACCAAAATTGATACAAGAGTTGATGAAAACCCATATCTTCCCTAGTGAAACCCATCAAGATCAAGCACTTCAAATAGAGTTTCTTTCACAATGAAATTGAATAGAAGAACAAAAGAATAGAGTTCAAGATTGCTCAAGATAGTATCAAAGACAAGCCCATTCCAAATACCAGAACACATGGCACACGTATTGCGACATTTCAGAACTCCAAGACCAAAATCAACATAAACACCTCAATCCGATTCCACAAACTAAACCAAGATCTAATCCAAAACTTTGAATCCTAATTACCCTTCATTTGCTGATCTAATGGAAACATATTGAACTAGAATCCTTACCTGTGATTCGCGCCCGCCCAACCGTTGCGATCAGCGAGAACAAGCGGAGATCCTCAGAAGAGACGATGGGCGTAGCTTCAAACAGCTTCGGTTCCTCTCTGTGCTCGCGACAAACTCTACCTTTAGGGATCCCTCAGCTTCACGTGAAGAGGAGAAGAAAAGGGAAGGTCGGCGACACTCGATCTTGATCACAGGGGACGCACAGGAGGGGGAGGGGGATCAAGCTCCACGCGAATGGAGGAGAGGAAGAGCGGGCGGCGCGTCTGCGGCTAGGGCTCGCACGAAGGGGAGGGAGACGTCGGGTCGTGGCTGCGGCTAGGGCTGCGGGCGAGGGGAGGCAGTCGGCGCGTCTGCTGGCTGCGGGTTAGGGCTCGGGATGAGGGGAGGTAGGCCGAAACTTTAATACAAAGGGGGCTTTTTGCAAAAAGGTCCCTCCACTTTTCGAAATTCAAATCTTGTCCTTAGGGTAAGGGGTTTTAGTTATTTAATCTTCCAATTTATTATAATCCTTAACTCTGCCAATATAATTTTCGGAAAAATTTCATTTTACTGAATTTTTATTCGCCGTATTTTACAATAGTTCAATTGTGAACTATATATTTCTGTACGATATACACACCATCCTATTTATTGCCTCAATCGATTGGTGATGTCGGAATCAATTGCCCTAATCGATTCTAGCTCTTCTTTTCTCTCGTGAAAGCACATTTAATCTATTGTCCTAATTGATTCACATACGGCCTAATCGATTGATGAATTGATTCCAAGCGTTATTATGCTTCGCAAAATGTACTCATGAATCGATTATCCTAATTAATTGATCTTTGGCTAATTGATTGACCTAATCAATTGTCCAACCCTAAACTCTGAACCGAGTTTAGGGTTCCTTTGCCAAACTCTCAAGTTGTTCGTGACTTGGGATTTTCTATTGCTTAGCATTCAATCAATCTTGATTTGCCAGACTTCTTCACTGAGTATTCGGTAAATTTTTGACACATTTGGATTTTCCATCATGTGTCAGCTTCCCGGTGAATTTCGATTACTAAGTGTTTGGTCAACCTTTGACTCACTTGGACTTTATCCTGACTTAGCGACGCTAAAACTTCCATTGCCTAATTCCCAACTAGATTTTCACTATCTAGTTCCCAACTAGGTCTTCACTGTCTTGCCCTATTAGAACTTTCATTGCCTAGCCCCTGCTAGTTTTTTTCGTTACCTAGTTCCCAAGTAGGTCTTTCACTGCAAAGCCCCGCTAGAACTTTCCATTGCCTAGTTCCCAACTAAGTTTTTCACTGCCTAATCTCGCTAGGACTTCCATTGCCTGACTTCCAACTAAGACTTCTACCTTGCCTAAACTCTAATCAGAACTTGCTTTGCCTAACCTCTAGTTAGGACTTTCTCATAGCTTAACCTTCAGTTAGGACTTTCCCAATCAAGTATCCAATTCTTCTTTAACCTACTTGGTCTGTCTTACATATTGTCAAATATTAAAATTTAAGCTTGGACCAACCTGAGCTTAGCCAACTTAGTTAACTTTGACTCGAGGACGATTGTACCAACACAAATTAGGTTTATTAATTGATTGATGTCTTATGATAATCGATTGATCGATTACATAATCGTTTTGAAATCCTACTATATGCGACTTCAAGGTCGATAATCGATTGATGATGTGAGCTAATCGATTGATAATGCTCAATCGATCTATTGATCAATCTTAAAGGCTTCTGTATTTGATTTCAATATTGGTAATTGATTGACTTAAATCGATAATCAATTGTCCACCTTAATCGATTAGGTTGATCGATTAAGCTTTTCATGTCATGATTTTAAGGCTGCAATCAATTGAATCAATTTTCTAATTGATTGGTGCAACTATTCATTCACACTAATGCGCGATAGGTGCCTCGAGCTTTAGTTTAGAGTAAGGTTTTATATACCCTAAATGTTACACTATAAACATTAATTAAACCTACCCAAAATACTAAATTTAAACCAAAAGCTTAAAAAATATCTAAAATAAAAAATTATGCATCCTAAAATATACTTATATATTATATCTAGTGAACATCTAATTTTATTTCATTTTATTTTTTAAATTTGAATATTATAATTTAATCTTTAATCTTAAAGGCAAAATCTAATTAACTGAATTTCAGAGAGAAAAAAATTATATTCACTAAGGTACCTGGAATTATTCCAGGTGTTGTAGTAAAATCTAAAAAGTTATTCCAGATGCCTCAATAAATTCTAAAAAGGAAAAATAATCTTATTATACAATTGAGACGTCTACATATAATTCAGGTGTCTCAGTCCTACACAAACACTTAAATAAAGATGTGTAGCATATCAAATTTCCTTTTCATATATATATATATATATATATATATATATATATATATATATATATATATATATATATATATATATATAATTTTGATATGCTGCATACCGCGTACTGTAATATGCTACACGACGTGATTCGAGACGTCTCAGATCGCACTTGAGGTGCCTCAAGTGCAATATGAGGCGTCTCGAATAATTTTTTATTTTTTTAAAAAATTAATATTTTCTCTCATAAATCCTAAATACATATAATATACCCGTGAACACTAATTTTTTTTTTAATTTTTAATTTTTTACTTGAAAACTATAACCCAATTAGGATACTTAAATCCTAGGTGCAAAATCTTAATTTTTTTTAATTTTAAACACTATAACTCAATTGGGATGCCTAAACCCTAGGCTGCGTTTGGTTAGGGGTAATATAATCCAGTTTGTAATGTAATTGAGCCTGTAATGTAATCCAGATTACATGTTGTGTGTCTCGTAATCCAGATTACAGCACTTTTAGTTGCTTTTGTAATGCAGATTATATTATATTACAGTTTTAAAACTGTACCAAACAAAGTAATCAAACTTATAATGTAATACTAATTACATTACAAGGCTGATTACCCCTTAAGGGTGCGTTTGGTTGGAGGTTATCCATGATAACCTTGGTTATCCATCCAAGATTATCAATGAAAATCTTATTTGCTTTAGATAATCAGCGATTCCCAAGTAATGATTCATGCCCGACACGGCGACAAAAGGGGCATGCAACCTAGAATCGGAAAATCTTAGAAAAGTGATGTTTTTTTATTCCGGGATTATGAAACTCATCTCTCCAAAATTATGCTCCAATATTTACATTTAAGATAAATATAACTATCATCATTTATTAAATTCCGGAGGCATTACTCACGACCAGTGGTGGCCGCTGGCGGTGGGCGCCGATAATCGACCGCCTACACGGACGCCGAAGGCCAACGGTGGGTGCCGACAATCGACCGCCTACTCAGACGCCGGTGGTCGGTGGTCGGCGTCGGCATCGCCGCCAGCGTCGATGTCGTTGGCGACCGAGGAATGTTTTTTTTGTTATTTTATATTTTAATTAAAACTTTAATAAATTATATAGAGAAAAATTAAAATTAAAATTTAATAATATTATCTAAATAAATTATAAAATTTTAAAAAAATAATTTTATTTATTTATATATTATTATATATTTTTTGATATTTTAATTTTTAAAATTAAAATAAATATAATGGTCGATTCGATGACAGATATAATTTTTTATACTTACCAAGAGTGCGAACATATATATAATATCATTTTACTTTTCTTATTTTAAATATAGATAAACATATAATATCACCATACTGAGTAAAGGTAATACATGAAATATTATATTATGTGATATACCTTCATACGAACAAGATTTTATTTGATCACCTAAATTGAACCAAACATCTCCAGGTTATGTTTCATTCCCTATAACTTTGATTATGTAATTACTTATTAATCACATAATCAAAGTTATATACGATAACTTGAACCAAACGCACCATAACAGTGGCGGATCCAGATAAAAATTTAAGAAGGTGCTCAAATAAGAGACTAAAAATATATTTCTTGCTATTAAAGTCAGTTAACTACGACTCTGTAATTTGCTCCGCTGCTCGAGTTCATCTTCCTCCTCGCCTCTCGGAAAACAAGTGAGATATACCAGTGGAATTTTCGGGAGCAAACTTGTCATCCTCCTTGTCCCTCGGAGAACAGGTGAGACATTTCAAGGAGAAGGGGGTGCTTGAGCACACCCCTGCTCCCCCTTGTCTCCGCCAGTGCACCATAAGAGTATAGTCTTAATTTTTTTAAAATTTTGA
Source organism: Boesenbergia rotunda (assembly GCA_024364735.1). NCBI lineage: Eukaryota > Viridiplantae > Streptophyta > Magnoliopsida > Zingiberales > Zingiberaceae > Boesenbergia > Boesenbergia rotunda. The sequence continues at coordinate 20,609 of JAGFNQ010001255.1, forward strand.
ACACTATAATCTAATTGGGTAGGTCAACCCTGGGAAATAGTTTATATTTGAGGAAATATAAATTTTTAAAAAATAAAAAAAGCAGCGGATAGTGCCTTCCATGCAGTGATGGAATGGAATACGCCTTTTGTCAAGTCCACACGAGTTTGCAACACATTAAATCTATCCTAAAAATTAAATCCAACATCCTAAACCATTACTCTTAGGGTACATTTGGTTTAAATTATCATGTATAATATTGGATATATGATTATCAAGTAATAACATAAGTAAGATTATGAGGAATGAAATATAACATGATATTATTTGGTTAAATTTAGCCAATCAAATAAAATATTATTTATTTGGAGGTAATATTGTATAATATTTTACCATATTATCCTTTAGTTTAATCCTATTCATGATGATATTGGATGCTTGTATAAATTAAAAATATAAAAAATAAGATGATATTATATGCTTGTTCACATTCTCGATTTAAATATAAAAAAGTTATATTAATCGTCGTATCGAGGATTTACAATTGTATTTATTTTAATTTTTAAAAATTAAAATATTCAAAACTATATAATAATACTAATATTTAAATAAATAAAATTGATTTTTTATTTTTAGAATTTATTTAGTTAATTTTAAAGAAGTTTAAATTAAGTTTATTAGTTTTTCTAAATTATAATCTATTTAATTTTTTAAAATTTTAATTAAAATATTAAATACAAATGTTCATCTATTGTTGGCGACGTCGATTGTCGGTGCCGACCATTGCCATCGGTGTCGATCGCTGATCACTGGCCGTCAATTACGAGCATCGGTGATACTCTGGAATTTAATAAATTGTGAGTATTATTTTTATTTTTAAGGATTAATGTTACAGAATAATTTTAGGAAGAAAAATTTTTTAATTCTTAAAAAAATCCACTTTTTAAAGATTTTCTAATATGTCAATTATTATTCAAAAATTCCTAATTATTTAAAGAATAAAATTTCTTTATCTTGAATGAATAAACAAGAATATTAAAAATTACTCTCAATTAAAAGCATCCTAAACAGTATATAAACAACTTTCAATGGCTATTAAGAACTTCCAACGGTCTACTCCCATTCATAATCTTCAAAGAAATTAAATAAAAAAGTTTCTCTGATGATGACTGGTTCATCAAACAGATTGCTAATTGTTCGGTAAGGCGATTAATCGTTATTCTAGGCATTCACAGTTCGATCTCAGGTTATGGTATATTTACAAGAATTTTTTCTCCAAATAAGGTGCGAACCCTGGGACGCTGGACTTCTACATCGCCGACTGCGAACGCTCTCCGATTTACCCTGGCAGTCCGTAGGAAATTTCCGTGAGACTGTGCCGATAGTTCGAGATTGGAAAAAAACCTCGAGAATTATTAATTATTATTTTAAATAGTCACAATTCAATCCTCAATTATTATATATTTTATAAGTTTTTTTTAAATAAGGCGTGAATTTTAGGATATTGAATTTCTGGATCGCTTACCTCAAATGCTTCCCGATTTATCTTGACGGTCGATGAGAAATTTTCGTGAGATCGGACTAATAGCTCGAGGTTCGAGATAAGCTCATTTTTTTACTTGGTTAAGTCATGCCCACGGAGTTATGGTAAGTGGTAGAATGATTAATCGTTATCTCAGTCATTTATGGTTTGATATCCAACTATGGTGTATTTTGTAAGAATTTTTTCTCCAAATGCATGGATGCGAACCCTGGGATGATTGCTGAACCGTTCGCCGTGAGTGCTCCCCGATTCACCTTAGTGGCATCTAAAAAGCTTCCATGAGACTAGATTAATCGTCTCATATTCATCTGCTATCTGATTCATCATTTTTACATGGTTAGGCCACGGACATCAAATCGCATGAGTGTTACTACCTTAAGATATGAGATCAAAATATGATAAAATTAGTGTATCTTGTTGAGGCAATCTGTGGTCCAGAGTGACCATGAGTTTTGATGTTTGGGCAAAAGATTTAAGTTAGGTTTTCCCTTGTGATCTCATATGTGTGTTGTTGAGTGTGTAGGATGTACAGGTTACACATACGGACTTGGCTAGATGGCTTCGGTATGGTGAAGGGTTGCATGGAGACAAGTTGGAGGCTTGTGTTCACCCGAGGGACCTTGGTATAGCAGGGATGATGAGCCGAGGGGTGCGGACTTCGAGGCGTACGTGAAGGATGCCATGAAGACAAGCCAGAGGCTTGTGTGCATCCGAGGGACAAGGGGTAAATATGAAGAGGGCGCGAAGGCAATAGTTAAGGCTGCTGGTGAAGAGTCAGCAAGTCATGAAAGGACAAGAGTTGAGGGAGGAGGACTCCAAGGGTAAGCCGATAAATGGACTTTAAAGGGCACATGCGAAGAGTGGCATGGAGGCAAGTCGAGGACTTGTGTGTGCATCCGAGGGACGATAACCGGAGAAAGATGACTTCAAGGGGCAAGCCAAGGGAGTGTACCTTAAAGCGCGTGTCGACGAGGGTCATGAGAGTGAGTAGGAGTGTGTTTGTTAGCTGGGCAGTCGACTGAGAATATAACAGTCGACTGCCAGCGAACACAGAAACTCACAGAAGAGTTTTGGCCCTGGAACATGCGACTGCTCTGGGAGCAGTCGATTGGTGTGTAGCTGGATTCGAACGTTGGGGCCGTCAACGGTCGAATCTGAGTGGGGGCAGTCGACTGTCCTGGGAGCAGTCGACTGCCAGCGAGGGTTTCCAACCCGAGTTTTATTTAAAGAGAATTCGGTTTGGGCTGGGGTTCTTGGTGAAATCTGCTTGTGTAGAGTAGATTAGCAGCCTGTGGTGCTCAGGTGCTGTCGTAGTGCCGTGGTGAGGTTTCTCCACCGACAAGGAGCAACAAAGGCTAGTCGGAGGTTATCCGAGAAATGATCCACCGAAGGATTCTTGGATTAGTCACCCTTAGGGGTGGATACTCTTAGAGGTTGCAAGGGTGTAAACTTAGTCCCACATTGAGAAACACATGGGAAGATCATTGGTTTATAAGGAATATGGTATCTCCATTGGCATGGGGCATTTTGGGGAGAGCTCAAGAGCAAAACCATGAGGGCTTAGACCACAAGTGGACAATATCATGCCATTGTGGAGATATCCTAAATACTTTTGGTCCGAACAAATGGTTTCAGAGCCAGGTTGCTTATCCAGATCTAATCATGTGCGTTAAGCCTTAAATAAAAGGATATGTGGGCTCCCGTGTCTTGATCAAAGAGGACCAGTTCTAGCTGCGGCTAGGTGGTGAAGTCCTAGTATGTCAAGTGGACCGAGGGGCAGAAAGTCCGAGTGGATCAGACATCAAGATCGGAAAAGGTTTCCATTTGTGGTGGGGGCATGTGGTCCTTTGTTTGAAGGGGGGATTGTTAGAGGTTGCAAGGGTGCAAACTTAGTCCCACATTGAGAAACACTTGAGAAGATCATTGGTTTACAAGGAATATGATATCTCTATTGGCATGAGGCCTTTTGGGGAGAGCTCAAGAGCAAAACCATGAGGGCTTAGGCCCAAAGTGGGCAATATTATGCCATTATGGAGATATCCTAATTCCTTTTAGTCCTAACAAAGATACCACTTGTTACGAGATTAATACAGAAAAACAGCAACAAGAACAATAGAGAACACACCAAATTTACGTGAAAAACCCTTTACTGGAAAAATCACGGGCAGAGGAGGAAAAAATAAATAAGAATGGTGGAATACAAAGTCGGCAACACCCATACCATAATAAAGTAAAGAGAAGTAGTGAGAAAAGCGAGGTAGAGAAAAAAAAGAAGAGATAACCAAATAACTTTCTTGATTGATTGATTCAACTTATCTATGAGATACACAATTTATAGGGACCTTAGAATACTTAGTCAAATAAAAAATTAATAACTAAACTGTTAATTAACAAATTTATAAAGAATCTGTTAATTAACATATTGATAAGAAAATATCTAATAAATATTAACGGATTAAACAGAATTCGGGTCACCAAATTCTAACAATCTCCACATTGACGCGAATTCCACAAATCTTTAAATGAGCATTCTCCACCTTTTCCACAAAAGTCCCACAGGTAAATCTCAGCATCTAGTATCAACCAAGTCGAAGTAATGCTTTGTCCTCTCATGAAACATCTGATCCTTCGTGAGGAAAATAACACTCTGACTATCACTAAAGACTGTAGTAATCTATAAGTCTTCGCTAAGCTTACTGAAGAGCTCTTTCAGCCAAATAGCTTCATTACAAGCTTTCCGTAAGTGATCTTCTTTTATCCATATCACCTTGTGATGACAACATCACATATTATTGTGGATCCCTGCAGAACATATAAACTGGCGGTTCTCCTTAGTCCCTTCATCACAACAAGATACCCTTTACTGACCTTCACAGCTCCACCTTCACTAGTGTACTTGTATCCTTTAGAATCAAGAGCACTCAAAGAGATCATATTTCTCTTCAAATTAGGAACGTGCCTCACATTATCAAGTGTCCGAATGACACAATCAAACATTTTAATTTTGACCGTACCAATACCAGCAATTCTGCCAGATGTATTAGTACCCATCAAAACGGCACCACTCGAAACCATTTCATATGTTGAAAACCAGTCCCGATTGGGACACATATGAAACGTACAACCAGAATAAAGAATCCATTCCTCACTCTTCTTCAAATCAGCATCAGAGGCAACGAGAAGTTCACCATCACTGTAATTTTCGGCAACATCAGCCTCACCAGACTTCTCTGATTGTTTTTCCTTCGAATTTTCATCTGCCCTTTTATTCTTATTATACAGCTTATAACATTCAGATTTGATGTGACCATTATTCTTGCAATAATTACAGATCTTATCGCTATTTCTGGATTTCGATCTGCCCCTGATATTACCATCAGAGTCTTCCTCCTTAGTCCTTCCTCGAATAATAAGACTCACTCTGAGTCTCATATTCTTCGACAAGCTGTTTCATTTTCTCTTTTGAGAATAATGAATCATAAACTTCATTCAAAGTAAGAGTATCACGACTATATAAAATAGTATATCTAAAAGTCGTATATGACGAGGGTAAAAAACATAGTAAGATTAATGCTAAATCTTCATCGTCATATTTGACCTCCAAAGCCTCTAAGTCAGAGATAATTTCCTTAAACACGGTCAAGTGATCTCTTAACGACGTATCTTCTGCCATGCGATGTGAATACAAACGTTATTTCAGACCCAGTTTGCTCGTAAGACTTTTTCTCATGAACAACTGCTTCAGTTTTAGCCATAGTGCAGCAGCGGATTTCTCCTTCAAAATATCCTGTAAAATCTCATTCGATAGGTGAAGGTAGATCTAAGATAGAGCTTTTCGATCCTTACGTTCCTTTTCCTCCTTTGTCCATGTCGAGGGCATGTTGTCTATCCCGAACAGTGCGTCGTCCAAGTCCATATGCGCTAGCACCGCTCGCATCTTAACCTGCCACAGCGTAAATTTGGTGTTGCGATCCAAAAGCGGAATATCATACTTCATGCTTACTGATCCTGTCGCCGAGCGCAGTGGAGCCGCAACCAGATGACGGTGTAGAGAGGAGTGACGTGGATGCTGGCTGGATGTCCTCGCGCAGAACGGCAGCGGGTGGGGGGCGTCCTGCGACTGGACGTAAGTAGACGCCGCCTGGTGGAACTTCGACCGGATGGAAGTGGACCTGTCGAGGAAGATGACCGTTAGCAACCTAGCCGGGAGACGTCCCGGCAAGGCACTCCGACGGTCAAGTCAGTACTCCGATGAACAAGGAAAGTAATGGAGCACTGGAGACGAGAGGTTTCGCGCGTACCTGATAATGAGGAGGGGAGTGGCTTATATAGCCGGGGAAAAGGACCAAGTCTGACATGTGTCAGGACCTTCTGACAGGGTCAGAGGATATGGTATGGTTAGGTCGATTTGGGTATGACCTGTGTCAGGATCTTCTGACAGGATCAGAAGATATGGTATAGTTAGGTCGTTTTGAGTATGACCTGTGTCAGGATCTTCTGACAGGATCAGAAGATATGCTATGGTTATGTCGATTTGTAACCAACATTCTTTGTCGTATACTGTTTGTCTTATGTGAGGACAAAGACAGGTTTCTGTAAATCAGAGTGTTAGTTCACACGAATGGTGATAGCCTGTTATCTGCAGCTGGTGCAGGTGTATTCTGTCTGTACCCCAGGGGGATTCCGAGAGAGTGCCCGAGTGGACACAGGGATGGCCCGCCCGGCTGGATTTCCAGCCTGGGTGTAAAGGACAGCCGGGCGGACATACCCGGATAGACGAGGCGTGTAAGCCTTAAGGTGGTCGGCCGGGCGGAAATACCCGGATAGACGAGGCGTGTAAGCCTTAAGATGGTCGGCCGGGCGAACCGCTATATTTATTCTAACCAGCCACCCTGAGTCCGACCGGCCGGCGGGGACCCTGGGCCCGGCTGGGGTGTCAAGCTGGCTACCCGTACAATGACGTGGACCTTACAGTTGACCAGGCCGTTTGCCACGATGGCCGTCCGTACGGTGCCAAAGATAGGGCGGGATCAATAGCCTTCCCTTCAAGTCTAGTTGAAGGAGGCGATCTGTCCGACTGACTGGACTACAAGTGTGAACAACCATTCTGCGGCCGAGCGATTTTGCCCTTTTAACATCCGACCGACTTAACACGATGCTCAACAGCTGGTGTTGAGTATGCCTGCCCTGTCCGGGCGGAAGAAGATTGTTAGTCGAGACGGGCGTGGGCTGCCACGCCCCCGACTCTCCTTTAACAATGTCGTCCGGCTGGACAAAGCATGATAGAGGAGCGTGGGTCGCCACGCATCCCCGACTAGCCCTTGACATGCGGAAGATGTCCGAGCGGATGAAGCTTTTGACTGGAGGAACGTGGGTTGCCACGTTCTCGTGCATTGTCCTGCGTAAGCAGAATAACTATTCCCGACTGAAGGGAGCGTGGGTCGCCACGCGTCCGTATATTGTGAATGCGTCCGACCGGACGAGTGATGTTAGTCGATGAGAGGTATGTTGAATACGTTTGGGCGGGAGAGCGTTTGCCTTGAGTCGCAAGAAATGTGGAGTGCCACGCTCCCCAAAGCGATTTTCTCGTGATTGCCCGAGTCAGTCAATTAATGGAGACGCGACATTCTAAGTCGAATGAGGCGATGTGATATACCCGATGCGACCGGCGCCTTAACGGCCTCACCTCCGCTTTAATGATCTGAGCCACGTGGCGCTCGCTGGTTGGCCAACCGGGATGTGATCTCTCTCCATGATTACGAGCTTTTAATGGCCATTAACGCGCGTAATTCTTTCCGCCACGCGGCAGCTTCCGGCTGGCCGACACGACGACGCGCCCTGTCGCCGATGCAGGCGGCGTCAGCACCTGCGGTCGTGGGACGCTTCAATGGCATGGATGAGGCGATCTCCGTACACGTGGATCGCCATCGGACGGTCTCCCTTCTTTCGGCCTAACTATAAATAGGCCTTCCTCTTCGCCGAAACCCTCATTTGCCTCTCCACTGTTCTCCCTCTAACTCGGTGCTTCTCGCTGCTCGCCGCCGTCTTCGCGTGTCGCCGTCGCCCTCGTGCTTCTCCGCCGGTTAATCCTTTCCACCCTCACCTACGGTCAGATTCTCCCTTTTCTTCCCTTTCTTTCTGCTCCATGGCTGGCCCCGCGTGGTACACTTCCGTCGAGTCTACCCTTTACGACGAGACTGCCTCCGACCTCCGACTGGCCTACAATATCCCGGAGAACTATCGCATCGTCGTTCCTACCAAAGCCGACCGACCCCACAAGCCCCCGGCCGGCTTCTTTGTGTTTTTCCGGGACCAGCACATGTCTGGCCTGCGCTACCCTCTTCATCCCTTTATTGTAGAGTTCTGTAACTTCTTCCACGTGCCTATCTTCCAGCTTTCTCCCAATGCCGTTCGTATACTATGTAACCTAATAGTTCTCTTTACCCTTTACCGAGTCCCCCTCCGACCGGAGGTTCTTTATTTCTTTTATTACCCGAAGAAACAGGAGGCCGGGAATTTCTTTCTCCAAGCCCGGGCCAAACTATCCATAGTGGAGAATATTCCCTCCTCGAATAAGGGGTGGAAAGCTCATTTTTTCTTCATAAGCCCTCCGACCAGCCTTGGGTTCCCGATCGGATGGGTTGAAGACATGCCACCTATAGCTCCCTTAAGAAATTTTAAGTCCGACCCCTTATTTATAACGGCGGTTTCGCTACTCGGGGGCCTCCACTTTGACGGCATGAAACTTCTCCATGACGCCGTTTTGTACATATTTGGGCTAAGCCGAGTGCCTGCCGCCCTGCCCGGCACCTTCGGTAGGTCCTTTTTTTGTTTCGTACTCCTTTCTCCCTAACTCAATATCTTCTGATTTTGCAGCCGAGATGATGTGGGAAGCGGCCCTCGATGAGGCCATGGGCCTGGCAGACGAAGAGATAAATGCCCGGGCGGCTGAACAACTGCGTCTGCGCCAGGCCGGTCTGCCCGAACAACCTACGATTCCTGAGAGCGCGGAGCCCGTCGCTCCGGCTCCTTCTGCCCGACCAGCGGCGACCGGTTCTGCGGAGCCGGTCGGCTCATCGAAAACTCCTGCCTCTGCAAGATCTTCCGGCAAGCAGAAGGCTCAGCCTTCCATGCAGAAGTCCCTGCCTTCCAAGCGGAAGGCCAGCGCTTCTATCCGTATAGAGGAACCGACGGAGGTAGGTCGGTCCTCTTCTGATTCTCCCGACCCGCAACCTTTGAAGAGGCGCCCGAGGACTTCTGCGTCGGGCTCTCAATCTCAACCTGCAGAGGCAACTGCCAGCCCGGCCAGAGCGAGCCGGTCGGCTGGCGCATCGGATTCGCCTCGCTCGGGAGGACGCCGCTCGCAGCCGTGTGCCTATGGCGTATATCTCCCCTCGGTCGACCCAGCGACCCCTAGTGAAGTCTAGCAGCGGCTTACCCTTTACGGGGAATTGGCCGACTACTGGGAGCAGGGTATGAGGGAGGAGACTTCCAGACCCCCGATCCGACTGGCCGACCAGTTCTTTCAGGACGCTACTCATGTAAGTCTGATGCTTCGATGCTTAATTAACTTGCTTCTTTCTAACATTTTTATTATAGTTTTGGGCCTCCTGCTCGAGCGTCGCCTATTCCTTGGTCATCAATGCCAGGGACCGCCGAGCGGCCGAACGGCGGCTCGAGGAATCGGAGCTCCGCCAGGCGCACGCTAACTTACCGGCCGGCGAGGAGGGTACAGCTATACTCCGCTCGGAGATACTGGACCTTAAGGAAAAACTCCGTTCCGCCGAGGCGCTGCTGACGGAGGAAACCACCCGAGCGGAGGCAGCCGAGCGGGCGTATGCCCGATCTTCCTCCCTGCACGCAACCCTTGAGCAGGAGAGGAAGAAGGCTCTGGTCCTACAGCGCCGTGCCCGATTGGACCTCGACAAGAAGGCTGTCGAGGCCCAAGCCTTGAAGGCAGAGCTAGACAAGCTGATGAAGTCTTCGGAGGAGCTCCGGGCGGCCCTGAACGAAAAAGAGCAGGAGCTGGCGACTCGGGAGTCGGACTTACATGCCAAGGAGAAGGCTTTGGACGTACGGGGAGACGAGCTCCGCTTGTCTGAAGGAATGCTGGCCTCTCAAGCCGTTGCCTTGGAGGAGAAGGACAAAGAGCTAGCTAACCTCCGGGCGAAAATTGACAGCCTGAAGCTGCATCAAGCAGGCGAGCCCGCTCGGATGGACGCACATCGCCTGGCTTATATTAACTCTAAAGAGTTCGGCACGCAGCTGGGTAAGCGGACATCTGATATGTTCCAGATGGGCTTAAACAGCGCCGTTCTGCAACTCCAAGAGAGCGGCCATCTGCCTGCCGACCTTCCTGCCAATGTCGTCCAAGTCAGCCGGGTCAAGGAGCTACTCCCTAAGGACTTCTTCCAGCCTTTTACTTAAATTTTAATCATGTAATCTTGAGCCGCCGGTTGGGGCTCGCTTTTTTGTAATGCTTCCGAGTCAATAGCAATGAACTGCCTTTTCCTTCTAAGTGTTATTTTAGATAATGACTAAGCAGATTTTGTTGATCGACTAGCCGGGTGGGGGACATGAATCACCTTAACCCCGACCAGAGAGCCGAATTACGCGTAGGAAAAATAGCTGTGAAAGTTAAACGACTGGTTGATCTGACTGAGGGGTGTGGGTCGCCACACGCCCGGTCGGAGAACTAAACCAAGTTAGTAAAATGGCTATGTAAGTTAGCCTGATGGTTGGTCCGACTGAGGGGTGTGGATCGCCACACGTCCGGTCGGGGAACCAAACCAAGTTAGTAAAGTGGCTATGTAAGTTAGCCTGATGGTTGGTCCGACTGAGGGGTGTGGATCGCCACACGTCTGGTCGGGGAACCAAACCAAGTTAGTAAAGTGGCTAAGTAAATTAGCCGGCTGGTCGGTCCGACTGAGGGGTGTGGGTCGCCACATGCCCGGTCGGGGAACGAAACCAAGTTAGGAAAATGGCTAAGTAAATTAGCCGGCTGGTCGGTCCGACTGAGGGGTGTGGGTCGCCACACGCCCGGTCGGGGAACCAAACCAGCCTATAAATATGTAAGGCTTCCCAGGCTTCTAGAGGGGTCAATCTTCCACGTGGGCCGCCACGCTTCCGACTGGGAACCGAACCAGGCTTCCGAGTGGGCTGACGCTTCCAGTCAGCAACCGACTCAGGCTTCCGAGGGGAGCCGATCTTCTGCGTGGGACGCCACGCATCCGACCAGACACCGCTTCAGGCTTCCGGATGGGCCAATCTTCCACGTGGGCCGCCACGCTTCCGACTGGGAACCAGTCCAGGCTTCCGAGTGGGCTGACCCTTCCGGTCAGTCGCCGACTCAGGCTTCTGGAGGGTTCGACGCGTCAGTCTGCGTCCCGTCCAGGTATGACTTGCCTTGTGTGGCCGACCGATAACTTCGGTCGGGAGAGCCTTTCGTTACAGATAGAATGCTGCGTTTTACAAGATTACATCACTCTAGGGCTCTCTGTACATTCGCAAGTGTAGGGAACTCCACGGGCGATCAAGCCTTTTTCCATGTTCATCCTCCAAGTAGTAAGCGCCTGAATGCAATTTCTCTACTACCTTGAAAGGCCCGCCCCACTGTGGTTGTAATTTGTTCACATCACCGACCGGCTTTATACGTTTCCAAACTAGGTCCCCGGGACGAAATGAGCGCGGCAACACCTTCTGGTCGTATCTTTGTTTCATACGCTGGCGGTACACGAACATCTGGGCGGCCGCTTTTTCCCGGACTTCCTCAATGAGGTCAAGCTCTAAGCGCCTTCTTTCGTCATTCCCTTCGTCGTAGCTTATCCGCCCGGGAGTCCATCGAACCATCGCTGAGCCTGCCCGGAGAGGGTTGTCAGGAAAGCGCGGCATTTGACGCCCTCCGGGTATTGGTGCAGCCGGGCGGCGCTCTCAAACTTCATGACGTGTTCCTCGGGGTCGCTGGCCCCTGAATACTCAGGCATAGTGAAGAATCGCAGATGCTTGGGAACGGGGTCCCCAAGAATTTGTGGAGAGAAAGGGCTGTGAGTCGGATACGCCGCAGCGGGGTCGGCCAACCCTTTCCCTTTATCGGGGCGCGCTTGATGCACCCGGCTGGACGCTGAAGCTTTGGTCGGGGCCGAGTGGTCTTCGTTCCGAAAAAGTGCTCGAGGAAAATTTGGAACGACGGGGTCGGGCTGAGCAGCCATACCTCTTGAATTTCCCCATATAGAGGGCCCAGGGGGCCAGGCCCCTTGGCTACCGATCGGCGGATGCGATTGTTGTGCTTTCTGCGTCCGGACAGCCATCAGCATTTCATATTCTTCTGGCGAAAGAGTAACCGTCAGTGGATTGGGGTTTTCCATTCTTCGCTCTCGATCAGGCAGAAAGCCCTCCTTCTAGCGCCAAATTGATCCTGTCGCCGAGCGCGATGGAGCCGCAACCGGATGACGGTGTAGAGGGGCGTGACGTGGACGATGACTGGATGTCCTCGCGCAGAACGGCAGCGGGCGTGGGGTGTCCTCCGAATGGTCGGAAGCAGGTGCCGCCGGATGAACCCTCGACCGGATAGAGGTGGACCTGGGGAGGAAGATGACCGTTAGCAACCTAGCCGGGAGACGTCCCGGCAAGGCACTCCGACGGTCAAGTCAGTACTCCGATGAACAAGGAAAATAATGGAGCACTGGAGACGAGAGGTTTCGCGCGTACCTGATAATGAGGAGGGGAGTGGCTTATATAGCCGGGGAAAAGGACCAAGTCTGACATGTGTCAGGACCTTCTGACAGGGTCAGAGGATATGGTATAGTTAGGTCGATTTGGGTATGACCTGTGTCAGGATCTTCTGACAAGATCAGAAGATATGGTATGGTTAGGTCGTTTTGAGTATGACCTGTGTTAGGATCTTCTGACAGAGTCAGAGGATATGGTATGGTTATGTCGATTTGTAACCAACATTCTTTGTCGTATACTGTTTGTCTTATGTGAGGACAAAGACAGGTTTCTGTAAATCGGAGTGTCAGTTCACACGAATGGTGATAGCCTGTTATCTGCAGCTGGTGCAGGTGTATTCTGTCAATACCCCAGGGGGATTCCGAGAGAGTGCCCGAGTGGACACAGGGATGGCCCGCCCGGCTGGATTTCCAGCCTGGGTGTAAAGGACAGCCGGGCGGAAATACCCGGATAGACGAGGCGTGTAAGCCTTAAGGTGGTCGGCCGGGCGGAAATACCCGGATAGACGAGGCGTGTAAGCCTTAAGGTGGTCGGCCGGGCGGAAATACCCGGATAGATGAGGCGTGTAAGCCTTAAGGTGGTCGGCCGGGCGAACCGATATATTTATTCTAACCAGCCACCCTGAGTCCGACCGGCCGGCGGGGACCCTGGGCCCGGCTGGGGCGTCAAGCTGGCTACCCGTACAATGACGTGGACCTTACAGTTGGCCAGGCCGTTTGCCACGATGGCCGTCCGTACGGTGCCAAAGATAGGGTGGGATCATATAACATTCGCCAGCCATGTCGGGAATTGGACTTGTACCCGACCTTCAACAACTTTGCGATTTCCTCCTTGATTATCCGGTCCTGCTCTGAAGCAAAGTGTCTTTGTCTCTGCTTTACCGGTCGGGCTCTTGGAGTGATGTACAATCGATGCGTGGCCAAAGCGGGAGAAACTCCCAAGATTTCTTTAGTGGCTCATGCAAACACATTCTGATGATCCATTAAGTAGTTGATTAATCGGCTTCTGAGTTTTGGCCTTTGATTTGCCGCGATTCTTGTGATTCCTCCATCCTGTAGGGGATGAATTTATACCTCCTCACTCTCTACCTCTCAGTGCTCCTCTTTGACTCCTTCCTCTGTCGGGGGATCGACCAGGTCGATTTGTAAAGTTTCCTGGGTTCTCAGGTTCTTGCGAGACTCTGTCCGAACTTCTCCACTGTAGCATCGTCGGGAGGATAATTGGTCTCCTTTAACTTTGGTCGCTTGCTCTCCCACCGAAAATTTGATCTTCTGGTGATAGACTAAGACCATCGCCTGGAACATGTTGAGTGTTGGTCTTCCCAGAATGATGTTGTACGATGATGGGGTATCCATAATCATGAAAGGAGTTCTTCTTGTTCTCCGTAAGGTATCATCTCCTAGCGACAGGGACAATGAGATCTGTCCTATCGACTGTACTCAGTGATCGGTGAAGCCGAAGAGGGGGGTGGAGACAGGGTGTAATTCATCTTCATCGATCTGCATCTGGTCCAATGCCGCCTTGTACAAGATGTTAACGGAGCTACCTGTATCCACGAAAATGCGCTTAACTTCATAATTGACTATACAAGCGAGAATTACCAGGGTATCCTCATGAGAGACTTCAACATCCTCTAGATCGTCAGGTCTGAAGAAGATGACAGGGCCTTGACGCTTCTCCTTCTCCATCCCGATGACATAATTTACCAACTTCCGGGTATGAGCTTTCCTTGTCCGATGTAAATCTCCTCCGGTCAATCCTCCCGTGATCACTCCTACATGGCCCGAGGTAGGTCCCCATGCCGGAGCCTTGCCTTTCTTTGGATCTCTCTCCAGGGAGACAGACAGGTTGGGCACCATCTCCCGGCTTCTTCCTTTCGGGGGCGACCGGGATCAGCGCCTGGATCTATCCTCCTCCAGCTGTCGCCTATGAGGAGAAGGGTTTCGACGAGGAGACCTTCATCGATGCCTCGCACTACTCCATTTTTTTTGTGTGTCTTAGTGTCCGCATCCTTAGATCTCCTCTTCCTTAGAGTGTAACACTCCTCTGTTAAGTGGGTAGTACTGCCATGAAAGTCACAGTACTTTTTCGACGGTTCAGGTTTTTCGGTGTTTACCGTCTTCACCAACTTTTTCTTGCTGTTCCAGTAATCCTTCCCGACGCGAGGGTCCTTTGCTCGGACAGGAGTGGGGGGTTCCCTCCTCTCGGATCGTACTGAGATTTAGACAGGGACTCCGGCGGAATATTTTCGCCGAGCGTACTACACCTCCTCCACATTAACATGCTTGAGCGATTGCCCCAATAAATCACCGAAGTTGTCAGGTGGTTTCTTCATCGGCGATCAAAAGAAATCGCCCTCAGAGAGTCCTTGCGTGAAAGCACTGATGAGGATCTCAGAAGTGGCAATCGGAACATCCTGCGTCACCCGATTGAACCGTTGGATATAATCATTCAAGGGCTCCTTACCCTTATGCTTCAGGACAAACAGGTTTAATGTTGTCTTTTGATATTGATAGCTGCTGGCGAAGTGATGTAAGAAGATAATTTTAAACTCCACAAAAAGTTTATTGAGTTTTGATGCAACCTCTGAAACCATCTCTGGGTGGCTCCCGATAGGGTGTTCAGAAACACACGACACTTCACACCATCAGTGTATTGGTGAAACAGAGCCACGTTTTCAAACTTGCAATGTGGTCTTCTGGATCCGTTTTCCCAACATAATCAACAATTCCCGGACTGCAAAATTGCTTGGACATGGGATCCGTGATGATGTCTTGGGTGAAAGGCGTAGACGGGGACTTCAAGAGAACCTTGGCAGACTCGCTCTTCCCTTGCCCATCTTCATGCCGTAAAACGCTGGAGGTGGCGGAATGCACCTTCTCCATTTCTCCTATGAAGTCTCACCTATGCCCCGGAGCCATCATTGCCGGCGCTCCCAACGGTGAGACCGATCTTCGGTGTCGATTGTGTGAAGCAGACACCCTGGGGATCTCGACCTACATAGGAGCCACTCTTTAAGAAGCGTCTTGTTCGATCTGATGTTGCTCCAGTGCACCTCTAACGGCGATGACGACTAAGCGGTCCAACACTTCTCATGTCAAAATGATGGGTTGTCCCTCTGGTTTTGCCATCACAGTGTTTCCTCCAGTGCTTAGACTAGATTTCTCACAGGCGACGCCAAAAACTTGTTCCGGAAGCGAATGGTGGGGAGGATGAATCACCAAACCACAACCCATGATGACAATGACGGGGAGAAGATGTCAGCGCTTGCGAAATTAACACGAGCGTAAAGGAGATGCATCGGAAAAAGTTCCGGTGGAGTCTTCTCCAACGCTCAAGTCAAAACTCCTTCTTTTAGGGAGGAAAACAAGAAACTAAAGTATTCGAGTTATAAAAACTTACCCCCTTTACCTGGGTGCCGAAGCATCTTATATACCTGACGCCTTCCTCCCATGTATCTCCACCTCCTCCTTCACGTTTCCTTGTCATCGGTTATTTGACAACTATTATCCTCTCCATGATGACTGGTAACGACCACTGTGACTATTAAGGTCATCATAATCATGCGTTACAAGTAATAATTACCTGCTACATTTCCTGTTCTAGAAGGAGGAGAGGGTACTTGAAGCTTTGCTCTCCTATCCCTATGGTATTCTTTGGGCTCCACTCTCCTGAGTTCTGAGTCAATCTCGGAGTCTTATCTCTCGGACTGACCTCGGGAACCTTCCTCTATTCTCCCGAGATACTCTCGAGAGCTTGATCCCCCGATCTTTCCTCGGGAGTCTTCCTCTATTCTCCTGAGATAGTCTCGGGAGCTCGAGCCCCCGGTCTGACCTCGGGTCACTAGCTTGGTGGGCCCTGTCACGTAGTTTTCCCGTGTCACGTGTCCTCCCTAATTACTCATCCCTATCATCAGCAATTTGATATTCTGCAAAAATATAAGAGTCAACTGTCACATGTTCTCGAACAAAATAAAAAATAATTTTCAAATATTTTGTACGAGCATGAGAGATTGGATTAGCTATTAGATATGTAGCTAGCTCCAATATTATCGCATCAAATTTTTGGTGCATTATTTGATACAAGATGAAGTTCAAAAAGAAACGAAGCAAAATAATTTCAGATATTGTATTAGTTATAGCTTTATATTCAGTCTCAGTGTTTGAATAAGATGTCGTAGATTGTTTTTTTGAATTCCAAGAGATAAGATTTCGTCCAAAAAATATTTCATATTTACTTGTAGATCGTCTTCTTTAAGAGAATTTGCTTAATCCGTATTGTTATATGCATGTAAATTTTGAGATGATTGACGATATAAAAGAAAATCATGTAGAATAATAATTTAAGACATAATTATAATGAAATCATTCTAATACTTATAATAGAATTATTCTAATAATTCTTAATTTAAGTAGATCCACTAATTTGATCCGGTCATTTCAATTTCAATTGGATTGAGTACACGAAGCAGCAAGCTGATTAATTCCTCTGCAAACTTACTGATGGCGGTTCGTAGTGGTGTAGTATTGCCTATATATACACACAGACACATGGTGGCAGTACACTGTAAATACGGGAAAATTTGCTGGCTTGCGACTTCAAAGCACACTGAAGCATGTAAGATGGGAACTGACCTGTTTCATCAAATAGAATTTTGTTGCTGTGCTGATTTTCTCATGTTAATTTAAACATGAAATAATTTATTTTGTAATAGTTATCCTCAATAAAATTTTAGATTTTTTTTCTTTATTTATTTGCACTTTTTTTTACAACACATTCTAAAAGAGTGTCGAATTGAATTGGCTTGAACAGTCTGAATGGATTGAGCGGTTTCAAATGAATTGGTCGATGTCGTCGAACCAGCAGATTACTGTTGAATATCGAGATATGCTGAGATGGGCCGAGAGATCGCGGCCCATTTGATGGCGTTGTCGATTGTGGGTATTTAAGTGGATTCCATATTCACTACTTGGCTGCCTCGAGTCTGCCTGACGCTGTGCTCGTCGGCGACGGCCAGTCCCCTCCTGCGGCCGATGCCGCGCCTCCACTTCCTCTAACGCTGTCCAATCCGAATGCAGAAAGGTAGTTCGCCTTGACCTCGGTTTCCTTTTAGCGGCGATGACCAATCTCTCCGCCATGATTGAGGTCGAGTTCGAGTTGAAAAGGTATCTTGGATTTCGTTCCACGATTTCGCATGACCTAGAAGGGTTTTGCGTTTCCAGATAAATTTACTGTCAATTTTTGTATTGTTTTCATTCAAACTGTTCTTCCTGGCTTTCCAACACTGTCAATTTAGTCATTTTTATAGTAGAAGAATCGACTTTGACTACTTGTCGATCTGAAACTAGTCGCTCTTCTGGAAGGAATGTAAGTGGATATGCATGTTTAGCGATGGGGGTTAATAGTTGGTAAGATCAACTAGAAGAAAGATGTGTGAGCTTCACGTGCTCGATAAAATGCAGCATTGAACGTAAAATTACGATTCCATACGGTCTTCACTCAATGTGGATTGCAGCAAGGAAGCGAGTTCTTCTGAGCTCATCCTCTTTGCTCCTGAAGGTTGATGCTTGTCTCGGTCCAGCTTTCATGCTTAAAGGTATCTCACAGCTGCCTTTTCTTTTTTGGCACTTGCGTGGTGCATTTCTCCCCAGTTTGTGCTAATGACGCTCTCTACCTGCACAACAGGCAATTTGGACGGAAGTAAGAGATATTCCGCTGCAAATTTCATACTTGAAGAGTTTGAAAATGCTAATGATAGGACTAGGCAGGGGATGTCGTTGGCAAAGAGCTTAGCATGCCTGCCTGATGAATCTTTTGCTTTGCATAAAAAGAAGCCTCTGAGCAGGATGGAGCACAAGCGTCTAATTGAACTTCGAATCAAGAAGAGGGTGAAAGCACACTACTTTAATGGGAAGTATTATGATCTAATGAACAAAGTCATTGCTAACGTTGACACCCTCTCTGACTCTTATGATATAATTAGACTTAACTCTAATATCGACATGACATCAAAGAAGGACGATGTTTGTTTCAACTCCTTAGCAGAGCAGCTAGCAACTGGTGATTTTGATGTGGAATTACACACCACATCAATTATATCAAAGAGCAAGAAGAAGGAGTGTTTGACACTTCCTAAGTTGAAGCTCAAAATCGTGCAAGAAGCTATTAGATTAGTTCTGGAAGTTGTCTACAGACAACATTTCTCTAAAATATCTCATGGTTGCCGCAGTGGAAGAGGGCAAAGATCAGCCTTAAACTATGTTGGGAAAGAGATTAGTAACCACAATTGGTGGTTTACATTATTCATCAACAAAGAAGCTGACCAGCTAATTCTCTTTAAGATTCTATCTGAAATGAACGAGAAGATTGAAGATTCTTTGCTGTTCAATTTAATACAGAATATGTTTGATGCCAAAGTACTTAATTTGGTGTTTGGTAGCTTCCCAAAGGGCCATGGCCTTCCTCAGGAGGGAGTCCTCTCGTCCATTCTGATGAATATATATCTGGACAACTTAGATCATGCGATTTTTGAGATGTGCATGAGATATGAAGGCCTCGGTCTTGGAGATAGTGTCAACAAAGATGTTCAAATTTCAAAGCTTCGCAATTGGATGCGTAAACAAATAAAATCTAATGATGATAAGAGTGTTAACCAATTGGGTGATTGTGTACAGATGAGAATTTGTGCTTGTAGATACATGGATGAGATATTTATTGCTGTTTCAGGTTCTAAAGAAGCAGCCATGAAAATAAAGGCTGAAGTAATAAGTTATTTGACGAACACACTTCATTTAGATGTAGAAGATCAGATGAATCTCTCATCAATCAGAAAGAACTCACTTGGTGTACAATTTATTGGTACAGTGATCAGGTTGGTTGCTCCAGAAAGTGCTGAATTGAGAGCAGTTCACAAATTGAAGGACAAGGTCAAGCTATTTGCTTCCCAGAAGAAAGAGATCTGGGATGCCATGACACTTAGAATTGGCAAGAAGTGGCTGGCCCATGGTTTGAGAAGAATCAAAGAATCAGAAATCAAGCAGCTTGGACTCAGCACTCCAATGCTAGATTATATTTCGCAGTTTCGCAAGGGCGGCATGGAAACAGATCATTGGTTCAAATCCTTACTCAAAATTTGGATGCAAGAAGTGATTGCCAAATTGGAAGATAATGAGGAGGTGCTCCTCTCTAAGTACATTGCAGAGCCAGCAGTGCCACAAGATCTTCGAAAAGCATTCTACAATTTCCAGAAGCAGGCTACGGAATATATTTCATCTGAGACAGCTGCCACTGTTGAACTATTGCGTGATCCTTGCATTGAACCAAGATTTTCTACAAAATCCACAACAGTGGTCAGATTGGAAGTGCCCTTGAATGCTATAAAGAAATGTCTGCATCGGTATGGTTTGATCAATATGGAAGGCTTCCCAATGCATGTATCCAAACTCGTGTTACAAGATGATGACCTGATTATAAGCTGGTTCTCTGGATTGGTTAAGCGGTGGCTGAGATGGTATGAGAAATTTGATAACTTCGGGGATATTAAGCTCTTGATGGTGCATTGCATTAGGAAGTCTTGTATTCGAACTATTGCAGCAAAGTATAGGATGTATGAAGGGTTAATCGAGAAGAAGTTTGAGTTGGAGCAGCATGGCATCCCTTTGACATTAGAAGATATGGACTTCGATTCTAATGCTACTACTAAATTAGATGATGATGAATACTATATGTATGGAATTTTGGGTAGTGGATTATGTCTCCTGTCTTTGTCAAGAGTGAAAGTGGCAGCTCGAGTGTTTGATTGTTTTGTAATGGGATGCAGTATTCCATCTCCGTGTCTCTACACACTCCATGTGAAGGAGAGGCAAAGGTTTCCTGGATGGAGGACTGGATTCTCTTCATCAATTCATCCCAGTTTGAATGGAAGGCGCATTGGCTTGTGTAGTCAACATGTTAAAGATCTGTATCTAGGTCATATATCACTGCAAAATGTTGAGTTTGGTGCTTTGAGTTGATGTGTGTTTAGAGCCTCTTGTACTCAGGTATTTTGCAACATCTTATGTAACCTCTTTTCTTGTTTTTCCCCTTGAAGAAATATTTAATCTCTTTTCTTAATAACTTTAATTTTTGAGTTTTTGTTCATAATGGATGTTTCTTTATGTGTAAATCTGAAAGGCATCCAAAATTTTACTACGAAGCAATATGCAAGTATTAGCAACTTGTTCAAACATGACTTGATCTTGTCGATCAATATAACTCCAATGGTAGGCTGTAGCTACTCAACTTTTTCCTTTTTTTTTCGAATGATTGATAAAGTTTGGTGACATGATCCACCTTAAGGATTTGCAGTATAAAGTTTGAGACACCCTTGAGGATTTGTAGTGTTTCTTATTTGACCAAAGTTACATCGAGCTGAGCCATTATGAATCACCAAAGTAGTTAATAAACCAAAATATACATGGTTTCCCATGTCAAAACTTTTTGTTAAATTAACTCATTGAGCATTGCTACATTCTAATTGTGCACTGGCGGATGGCGATGTGGCCGAAGATCATAGTCCCGGTTCAGCATTTTGAAAATTTGATCAGAAGCCTCTAAAAGTTTTAGCTTTTGAATGTTGTCTCGTGTGTCTTTAGATGAGTCCTTAATTGCTTTGGCTTTGCCTTGTATCTCACTTGCTTTATTTCCTTCACTTTTCAAGTAGGGTTTGGTAGTGCTGGTACTAGATTCCTGTGATAAGAAGACAAACTGACTATAATTGCTTCATTTACATGAACACTAAGAGCAAAATCTCCTAAAATGAATGCAAGATATATAATGTCTAATAAAAGTGATTTGGATTTTAACACGATTTGATCAATCAACTGAGTCTAGGGTGGTGGCTTAAAGAAGAATCTAAGTAAATGCCAGGAAGAGGAATTTGCAAACATGAACACATCTCAAACATATCATTGCCCTTGTTATGATGTCATCTAATCAATAGTAAGGATTCTATCATAACTACATAATGATGCTTAGGTGCATTATGAATTTATTAGTTTTGTCTGAGTGAATTAGTTTACTGATAAATTGAAGTTGCTAATATTTCCTCTATTTGCAGCTAAACTTTTCTATGTTTTTTTCTTGGATAAGCTATTGTTAAGAAATTGTAGCATGAATATTTACCTCTGTGTTTGATGACTGAAGTAACTCGGTTAAAGTGTTCTTAGCATCCCCTGCATTGAGAAGAGCAAACATGGATTCAAACTGAACAAAGCTGAAATAATTTTTTCAGAACCCCAAAACTACACTAGGGACACAATCTAATGTTTAGATCAAAGCCACTTAAAGCAGAACTTAATTTAGACAGCAGATATACATCATACAGAACTGTTACTCTCTAGTATCTATCACTTTGATGGGTAAATAGACAAAAAAGTTAGACCTCAAGACATGTAAATGGCTTAACAACCCTGCCTTTCGGCTTTAGTTGTTCTTTGGAGGGTGGTTTTTTGGCGCACGGTAATCTGCGCTGAAAGGTATAAGCCCAGCAAAGTGGAGTCTAGAAGAAGGGCGAATTCTACTGCTCAACTCACACCCTACTCTCGGTTCCTTTTCTTCTCCACGCCCACATTTTCTCTCAGAGCTGGGATTTGCACCTGTTCTCTGCTTCATGCTTGTTTTTTTGCCTTCCTCTGATTCTTCGATCACCATTCTCCTCTCTCTGTACCATCGCTTGGCCCGAGCTAATCCCTGCCATTGAGTCTGTAAGAATGAATTCGGAAACTCCAACAAGATGGAAGAGTGTTTGTGAAACTATACCTCATCGCTCTTAAGAATCACAATATTGTTCTTGTTCAAATCTGAAACAAAGGAGTTAGAGTGCAATTAGTCAGTAGAACTATAGAGAGTGCTTAAACAAAGAGAAATAGTTGATCTACATACCTCTATGAGCAAGTATAAGAAAGTCCTCCATAGAAATCAAAGAGACAAGCATAACAACTACAGTAATTGTAGACCTCAAGCACCCCATGACTCTGTCCTGAGCAGAATGTCTGTCATGCAGCAAAAGGGAGGAAAAGGATGAAAACAATTCAAAGATCCAAGCTCTATAAGCTAGCATTGCAGCTCATAGGTCAAAGGCAAGATTCCAATAATCTTATTTTTAAATTAGTCTCTTAACTTGTTCTCACTAGCTTTGCTTGCAGGGGTGTACTTGGAAGGAAGGACCTAAAGCCTTTTTCTGTGATTAAAGAAATACACGTAAAAAGGAGCAGAGTGGAAGAAATGCGTGTTCGTTGTTCAAGAGCAGTTTGCATGCCGCCATGCATGCAACGATGTTGCCAGTCAAAACCCAGATGCAAGGTTTTTGTCAACCCAAGGAAGCTGGTGTACTAATTTAAGTGTAGATGGGGCTCTTTTTCCAAAGGGAGCACAAGTTTCGCACCATGGTCCAGGGCTTTGCTTGTGCCTCACTCTTTTTGGGTGGCGATCTCCACGAGCTGTGTCTGTGCGGTTGCGAGACGTTCGATGCAGAAATGGCAAGCTATGACTTGGTTTTTGTGAGCCTTGTTAGGTTAGTGTGGACTGGAAGAGTAGTTAACAGTTTAGTTTGAAAGGGAGGAAGAAACACAGCATCAGCACACTTTCACACAAGAATCTTTTTGGTTGTAGTTTATTGTTTTTTCTTCTTTTTCTTCCCTTTGTTAAATTTTGTATTGATCATATGCATATTTCCTTGTGGCTAACTGACTGGTTTTTTCAAGGTTTTATGTGACAAAGCTACTGTGATAGAGGTTATTGCTTTGCCTCCTTGATTTATTTACAACTGTATTCATAAACACAGGCATTACATGTAGGTGGTTTCGCATTGCTTTGGTCGAAGCAACTATCTTATAAAGAGTTATTTGCTTCATTACTTAAAATCTCTTGTATGGGAGTTTTGATTTATGATATTTTTAAATATAAAATATATTAAATAAAAATAAAAATTTAATTTGAATTTTAAAAATATTAAAATACAAAAAATTAAGAAAAAGAAAAAAATGGGGTGCAAAATAAATAAATAAAAATTTTATTATATATATATATCATATTAATGAGAATTTTATTAGGATTTGATTAAGTTGGTTTAGATTATCTATTTATTTATTATTAGGATTTAAATTATTAATCTAAATTTTTTTCTTCTACATCTTTCTGGACACTTGTGGAGTAGCAAAAATTCGATTAAATCGAATAAATTGAACAAAATAATTGAATTTTAAATTTCGGTTCTGTTTATTCGGTAATTCAATTTTTTTTCTAAAAAAATCAGTTAATTCGGTTCGATTTCGATTTTCAACTTTCCTATTCGGTTAAACCGAATAGACCGAATTAATCGAATATTTAACCCAAAATTAATTTTTTATTTTAAAAAAATTAATTTTTATTTAAAACAAACTGAATTTTATTTTAAAAACTATTTTTTTTGATAATTCGGTAACTGAATTAACCGATAAAATATTGGTTCGGTTTGTTCGGTTTTTTTTTTTTTAATTCGGTTGGTTCGGTTTGATAAAAAAAAATCGGTTCGATTCGATTTTACTAATTCGATTTGGTTCGGTTTGATTTTAATCGAATACTCACCTTTTGGTGGCTCACACAGAGTTCGCTGTGGGATCGCAACGGCTACAGTCAAGTATCGATGTTAGACAGTAGATGAAATGACAAATTTCACTCATCATTTGAGTCCATATTAAAATATACAAATTCTATAAAGAGTAATGATACGTACAGTGAAAGTGAATGCCTAAGTGAAAATTTTGACCGTCAATCGACGGCACGTCCGACGTCCGATCATCGATCGAACACTACCGGCGGCCTTCGGCCGCCGCCCCGAACTAAACTATACCCTGGGGGGCACGGTGAACCCGTCAGGGATCGCCACAATTGCGATCTCGCATCATTAACCGTCGATTTCGATGGGTTCACCGTTGCCGGCGATCCTGACAAGTTCACCGTCCTCCCAAGGTATAGTTTGATTCGGGACGGCAATCAAAGGCCGCCGGTGGTGTCCGATCGACGATCGAACATGTGCACATTAACTGCACATCATTCACTATAATTTTCACTCTCCCAAATTTACTCTTCAAATCATTTCCCTTCTATAAAATCATTTTGTTAAGTTGTAGAACATAAAGGTTATTATTAAAAAAATATTTTGTAATGTGTTAATTTCCCTTGCCTATTTATATATTCAAGTATCATTTTGTAAATTTATTAATTCATTCGCTTATTATACCGGCATGTTTTGCCACTTTTATTTTAAAGTTCAGTTATTTTTATCCTTCATTTGCTTAGAGATGGATTCGATTTCATAAAAAAAATTTTATCGTCCCTCAGATAAATCTAAAAAATACAGATGAACCATTTTTAAATGTTTTATATGTTAAGTCTATCGCCGTTCAAATTAAATTATCTTATATTATTTGTTTGTGTTAATCTTGTCAAATCTAAAGGTGAAGGGGCATGAAAATTATATTGGTCAGAGGCTACGTATAGTGTAGGCATATAACAATCTCGATTTGAACAATGCACTGAATACGCTAATACAAGAATAATACAAGACAATCATTTGTTCACACAACCCAATCTCATTTTTTATTTTCTTCCACAATTCTCATGCTCCCTAGCGTTCGACTAAGCTATGGAGTTCCAAACAAATTAAGCTTCAAAGTCTAAGAGTCTCTCTCTCTCTCTCTCACTCACACACACACACACACAAATCCCTCGAACCCCAAGCGCCTTGCCATCCCAGCATTCACCGTGATTTACCCCCTCTGGACACTCGTGGGGCAGAGATCAGGGAGCCGTCGGGATGGTGGTTCCACCTTTTGAATCTCTCTCTCTCTCTCTCTCTCTCTCTCTCTCACACACACACACACACACCACACACACACACACACACACACACACACACACACACAGGATTTTTAAATGAAGAGAGAGGCCAAGGGAAAAACGATTTTATAGATGCAGGATGGACCAAACACTATAAAGCATTACTCTATAATATATTTTTGTGCATTCATATTATATTGTATTATTTTTTAATAAAAGTTGAGGTGTTCCATGTTCATAGTGTGGTCCTTGAGGAGTGTGTGGGTTGAGGCAATTGGACCAACTCTAAGTCCCTAACTGAAGAATACCCTTTATCTCTGTTAGAAGAGATCATCCTCTTTAGATCCAAATCTAAATAAACATCCGTTAAAATTAAGACACACTCGTACTCGCTCGCTCTCTCTCTCATAATTAATTAGACACATTCACGCTCACAGAGACTTTTGTCCCTTTGAAATGGATAGTTAAGTAGTCAGTGGGATGTTACTCTCATAAAATTTGACTGGATTAATAGTCAAGTTTCTATCTTTTTTCATACACTGGTCACTATATCAGTGATTTACCAACCTTCACAATACCAATATTATCACTTTTTGTCACTATATATATAGTCTTCTGGGGGACGAATAGGTATATATATAAATTAACCTACTAATCTTATGTTGCGGATTTCATCTGTGATAATATGTTTTTATATAATTTGGCGATGGACTATGCGGGACGCCGGAGGTACCGCGCAAATTCGTGTGGACCAAGTATTTTTTTTATTTTTTTCTTTATATTTTTAGCTTGTGATTATGTCTTTAAATTTTACCTTTATGAGTTTAGTGGTTAGGTTATAATGTTAAATATAAAAAAAATTAAATAAAAAATCTTAAGATTTGTACGAAATTTATACAGTAAAATTCTTAATGTATATATATACACACTTCGGGACGGATAAATATATGTATATAAATTAACCTATTGATTTTATGTTGCAGACTTTGACAGCATGTTTTCCTATTATTTTTTATTTTTTGATTTATTTTTTTTAACTCATAGGTATATCATTTAAGGTTTTATTGTTGAATTTTAGTATTAAGTATAAATAAATTTTCAAGTTAAAAATTTTAGATATGCATAGAGTGTGAGGTAAGATTCTTAACACACATATATATCCTAAATAAGATATCCATAAGTAAAAGATATAATCTAAAAAAAATAGATCCGTAGCAAAGTTACACAGCAAAAGTTCAGCATAACTTTATATATATATATATATATATATATATATATATATATATATATTTCTGGTATATTTTTTATTCATTTTTACTTAAATATTATATCATAAATTTAAATTTTAAATTTTAAATCATAAATACTAAACTTTTATAAACAAATATACTAAGTATGCAACATATCAAAGTAAAAGATGTTGCCCACCATGTGAGTACCATGTATAATTCTTTAGTTTTATTTTTTAAAATTTTTTTAACTTAAATATAAAATGAATACTATAAAATAAATATGATAATATTCTTCTAAATATATACACACATTCTTGATATAATGCACGATAGTCATTCGTGCTTGCCATGAGCATGTGAGAGAGAGGAACTCACTTGGTGGCAAAGGTGGTAAAAGAAGATTCGCTCCTCTCTAGTACCCTCGTTAATTCGTCATAAGGCTAACATGAAGGAGGTAAATTATGAGAATTACTAACCTAGATATTATAATTAGTGCATGGAGAGAATAAGCACATTGACTTTGTAGAAAGGGACTCACTTGGCTCCTATAGTGTGGACCCCTCCCTCTTAACTGATTAATTCAACCCTGCATGTACGGTACTGCTCCTGTATCTGTTTCTCTCCTCGCCACATCACTTTCTCTCTCTTCCACGTAGGAAAGTGACATAGAGATGAGAGCAGTGCCTCTACATACAGGGTCGAATTAACCCTCTCAGCCGACACTTACGAATTAACCTTCTCACTATCTCAGCCGACACAGTTAGGGCATCTCCAACCCATCACTAAAACACCAAATTTGATGTCAAATCCACACCAAAACACTCCAACCCATACACTAAAATCTATATCAAATTTGGTGTGATGAATAGTGCATCCCATTTGGTGATGCACTATTCATCACACCATATTTGTGTTAGTTTTTTTTAATTTTTTTAATATTTAAAAAATCTTATTATATTATATAATCAATAAAATCAAATATAATATATATTATTAAATATCATAAATAAAAATTAATTTATAATTATTATTTTTTCCTTAATATTAATTATTTATTATAAATTTAAATTAAGTGTATTTAATAGTATATTTTAATTTTATTATGTATATTTATAAAGATTTAATTTATTAAAAATTTTATTTATAATATATTTAATATATTTTAATTTTAATTATATTTATAAATTATATCACTAATTTCATAAAAATTAAAATGTAAGTTGATAATTAAATTATGAATAATAAAAATAGAATATTCTAAGGAATATTTCTTTTTAGTGTAATATGATGTAGGGGAGTTGGAGTTAAAATAGTATTTGGTGTTAAAATTGTACTATTTTAATATAAAAATTATATCGAATATAGTGTTTGTGGTTGAAGATGGTCTTAGTACGGACGTATGCTGTGCAGTGTAACGGAGCCATATGCATATTGAATGAAGGAAAAAAAAAACGAGAGTTGCGTTGATGTGGAGGGCATGTGTAGAAGAAGATGAGCATATTGTTTAAAACCCTCTTCTTCCAAAGTTTCCTTTCCATTCAAATAAATAAACAAACAAACAAATCAATTTTGTGTTGCTGGAAGCTCTATTTTTCAGATCCTCCGTACAGTTCTTGGCGCAATTTGAAGGAACCAGATTTTTGGAAGGAAGGAAGTTTGTGGACAGTTTTTCTTTTCTTTTCTTTTTCTCATTTTTCGAGGTGCTTATTTGTCCTCGTGTTTAGTTTATTCTCTTTATTTTTTCTTAGCATGCTCAAAAAGTTGATCTTGTCTTCCAGTTTGATATCAACAGAGAAATTTTGTTCATGAAGTTGGACAATAAAAAAATGCCATGGAGGGGTAAAATTTAGAAACTGGACAAACTTTTGTATTTTTGAAATAAGAAAACTGACTTTTGTTTGAAATGAGTGAAAGAACCTCAGAATTATCTTGCCATAGAACCCTGAATTGAGTTCATGTTTTCTGTATTTCTCACCTTCGCCGTTTTGCTCTTGATATTTTCGCCTGTTTCCTACACCTTCGGATGCAAAATCCTCGCGGAAGAGAAACAAGCAGTAGAAATTTAACACAAATGAATTATTCTTCGGCAAACAAGCAAGCCGTAAATCCAGAGATGACAAGTATAATTTCAAGGTAGAAATGACAATCGTAACAACACGATCACAAGCGGATGTCACAAAACAAGCATCCGTTCGAATGATTTGAGTGTTGTTACAGGAGGGATACAATTGTTGATTTGCATACAGATTTTCATGTAGTGGGCATTTTGTGACAAGCAGATTGGACTTTCCTTTCCAGCAAAGAGGTGTATTTATCAAGCATCGATATGACAGCTTCAAATTCAGTGACTTGCTGATCAATCTTCTCTATTTGTTGGACATACTCGGCAAAACCATGGTTTTTGGCACTTAGTTGCTCGACGAATACTCTCAGACCAGACGCAACGTCTCCGTAGCCATTGTATTCCTCAGCCACTTTCTGGTTCATTTTCTCCAGCAGCAAAAGCTGGTTATTTGTTCCCTGAATGTGATAAACTCACGATTAAAATGAGACGAAGCTGACTATTCTAACATAGCCAATGGTAAACAAGGAAAACGCCAATGACGTATTTTCCATTCTATTGAGTTTTAGGTTGATCAATTTCAAGTAAAATGTCATCTGAAGTAACATGTAGTTTTCTTTCCTTTTTGAATAGTTATGTGGAAATATTTTTACATTAAGATATCTAACATGTGATCGATCATGCAAGAGAATATTATTTGAAGTGCACATGTATCAAAATGAAGTTCCATATTTTCGAATGATATGAGAACATCATCTGAGCAAAGTGTATGTAGCAAGTAGAGTATATTTCTACATCATCAGTCTAATTATGCTCATTTTATGCTATCATACAATCAGGGATCCAATAGGCAATTAGCATAAAGATGTTTGTAAATGTCATACAGCAGCAGAAAGTAACTATACCTCCACCATGAAACTACTATGTGAAACATTTTCGATGTTAAGAAGGGAATCCTGCTATCTTGAGAGTTGATAGGTTAAGGAATCAATGACAAGCTTGATGCTTCAATGACACTAAGATATGGTTATTTCATGGAAAATAATTTACATGGATAAAATATTTTCAGAGGAAAACTTTTACAAGGATAATCAGATATTTTTCCTTATTTGGTTGTGAGATAAGAAAATATTTCCCCTCCTTTCATTCATCATTCCTTTACTTTCCCAATCGATCTCCGTTGTGTCTGCCAACAAGACGGAGAGGTAGCATTGGCCAATGCAAAACCTAACACCAAGGGCTAATGCAAAATGTATGGGTGTAGACCGAGGATGCTTCATTGAGCTTGTCTTTGCCCTCTTCGACCAGAACCAGAAGTTGGGTTTGTCAATGAAACAAAACTACACATTTTCCATAGTCTAGGAGTATATTTTCCATTGATCATGATTTTCCTTTGTGCACATTAGAGAATATTTTCCAATAAGACATTTTCCATCAAACAAGCAGACAATAAGATACAAATTTAGTTTGCTGGATCACATATCTTAAATAGAATAGCAACAATAATCAGCAGTATTTGGCATTCCAGTGTTAACAAAGCCTTATTTTTTATTTATTTATCTATTTATTTTTGCTTCAAGTTAACTAAGCTTCATTCTGATACCATTCGATGCTCCTTTATCATCCACACATCCTTGACTAACAGTTCTTACAACTTAGTCTTGATCTTTTACATCAAAATAGTTATTGCAGAAGATTCCTGGACATGGGAAAAAAAGAGTAGAAAACGCTGCATCAACAGCCATCTTTTGTTCGGTCATCACACCATGGAAAGTGAAGCCTAATTACTTTCAGAACTCCAACTAGTTTGTCAAAACTAATTCTTTTCCATTGCTCAACACAATGTAGGTCAGTTGCTTCAAAACAGACCACATGAACAATGAACCTTGAAGCATCTTTCACAGCTTTAATGCACAATCCATCATATTGTGTTTATATTTTAACATCAAAGCCATTTCATTTGTTCCTTACCTTCTGCCCAGAACATGCCATACTAATTTAGTCTATCGATCCTCTAGTAATAGATGCACATCGCCTAGAATCCATCCATTAGAAAAAAAAGCACTAAACTTTAAGGAAATTGAAATAACAAAAATGGATTCCCTGTTGCTCAGTCAATAGAAGATACAGAAGTGATCAGAAAAGAGCAACCATAAAAAGAAAACAAATATAAGGAGAGGGCATTCTTTGAGGAATAATGGTTTTGTTAGCCAAGCAAGAAAATTGAGTGATAGGCAGAAACTTGGGTCTGAAATATTTCATGGTGGTTATGCCTTAAGAATCAGAAAAGAAAATCAAATCGCCATAAGGTATCATTCTAGGATTACCAAATTCCGGAAGAAAATGATGGTGTAGCAACAGATTCGAATCCTAAAGAAACATACAAAAGAAGTATTTTTGATAGAGTTATATAAAATAACATTTGATTAAAACCGAGCTAGTGACATGATCCAGCAACAGCCTAAAGAAAAATCGTGAAAAGGAATCGAAGAGACTACTCGGAAGGCAAACCTCGAGCTCGCCTTTGACCATCGTGGATATGTTGGCGAAGAGATCCGCCAACGATTCCGCGAGTTCATCACTTGCCGCCGCCTTATTCTCCTCGTCCGCCATCGCCGCCTTCCTGGTCTGATCGGTTCTGGTGTTTGGATCCCATTTCGCAGCTTCCCGGTCCGGGATTCGGGAGATGGGATGCAGAGCCGGACGGGGTGTTCTGCCCGTCCGGTTCAGGTATTGAACCGCTTCGACCAGAAATCGAGAAGCAATTAAGGAATAAATTACTAAATTAATCCAAATTTTAGGATCTTTTATCGACCTAATTCAAACTTCAAAGCCCACAAAACAGCATTTCTTAATTGATTTCTATTATTTATCGAATTATTTGTTGAAATTAATTGATAAAGTAAAATAATTTGAATTTAATGTGTTTTGAGTGTAATGGTATTATGCAGCTAAATTTGACAAGAAATTAAGGTAAAATATTTATTAATTTCTCATTGTCATCTGTTTGTCCTCAGGCTTGAATGTTATTTATAAAAATATTTAATGAAATAATTTGATAAAAGAGTAACTTAGTGTACAAACTTCCGCATTAGAACTATTTGAGCATACCATGCATGACTGCTCCTTCCTCTAGTTGAATGTTTGATGATTGAACAAGCTTATGCTTGGCAATAGATCCATCAATTCGCTCTATGGCTCCATTTGATAATAGATACTTTAGCCAACTCAGGATTCTAATTAATTGATATGCTTGATCATGTAAGTCATTAAGTGACTTATGTCTTCCCTTGTCAACAATTCAATCGGCTACGTTGTCAACTATCTAATTGTGTACGCCTTGAACAAAAACATTTGATTTGTGAGCAAATCATCTTGAGCCTTCTCGCACACAAGTAGACACAACTATCACAAACATTCTATTTTGCGAGTTCATCACTCACACATAAGTAGACTGAATTCGATTGGATCATCAACTGCAACCAATCTAAGGTCAAGTTGTCATCTAATCAAAATCCAAAACACAGGTCACTTGTAGACTATCAGCTCTTATAGACTTAACTTGCCAATAGCCCTCACTTCCAGGATTTCCTTATCTGTCCAGAGGCACCAACTTTGGAACTTTCTTTCACCTCCATGTGAGTCTAATTTATCAAGATTTTTGTTGAGCATTTGATCATCCTTGACCTATTCAGACTTCCATTCATCAAGTATCAGGTGTCCCTTAACTTGGACTTCTCAATTTCTTCTTTGCAAAAACCTATTAAATTTTGACCTGCTAGATAATCACATTAATCATATTCTAAACTCGTTGACCGAACATAAAAGTATGACTCGAACACTTGGATATCATTGCTCCTGCAATTTCCCCAACATCACTCAATTGACTTTCACCACTCAAGCCATAAATGGTTGCACCAACATTCTCCAAAGCCATGTACGTCTCTAATAGGTCGAGCAAATTGGACAATCTACAGGGGTAGTGTATTGATTAGGTGAGTCATGCTTGGGTGGTCTAGATGACTAGAACAAGTCCAATGGATAAACATAGGAGGGCAAGGGTAGTCAATGCAAGAATACATTTAATGTACTCATTTAATGAGTGGAGTTAATACAAGACTTCCACACAATAAATATAAATGTTCTATCCACAGAATAAACTAATTAATTATATTCCAGCATACATTTGAAAGAAATATATATATATATATATATATATATATATATATATTATATATATATATATATATATATACCTTCCATTTCCACCATTATAAAGCCAAAGGTCTGACTGAGTTCCCTTTGCATTGCATAGTAAGTTGAGCAGTATGAAGTCCATCTACTTCCTTCTGCTAATAATGCTGCTGCTTCTTCAGGTTTCTCATTACCACGCTGCTTCAGGTAATCTTAATTCTATCAGTTAATCCATCTGCTATATATATAGTCAAATATTGATGAATTAATCAACAGCAAAATATATATAGTTACTGATCGAATTAAACTATTGCAGAAATATCTCCAAAGGAATCATTGTGCATTGGGTTGAACAAGAAATATCGAGGGATTTGTTTCACAGATAAAAGGTGCAGAGAATCATGCATACAGCAGGGGCGAGAGAGTGGGCACTGCTATGTTTTCTTCTTCTGCGTCTGCCGATGGATGTGCCACTCTACGAGCACTACTCCTGCTCATCACTATAATCGTCATATGATATGATTGATTCAAGAATGTAATCAATTATATATGCACTCTGAAATTAAATAAAATGAGATTCTGGTAGTGATAAGATGGATTAGAATTAACTGAATTTCTTTATATATTATAGAAAAATCAGCAATCCTCGGTTTGAATCCCTAATTACAATGTTATACGATAACAATTTTATGTCGGACTCCCCTTCAATAAAATAATTTCATGATGAAAAACAAAAAATTCGATTCCATGAATTGAATATTATCAAATAGGACTACTTGAAATTGGAATTCTATATTAATAAGACTGTAAATAGGATTGATATGATCCAACTTGATTTGGACAGAGCCTGACACAATCAAAGAAGAAATGGATCATGTTAGATCTGACCTGGTCTGTTGGTTAGGCTAGATGGGGCGGTTCAGTCTATGGGTTTCAGGCATGATCCACCCTCCAATACCATATAAAAATTGAATAAAAAATGTTAAGAAAAATAGACAAATAGAGAGTGCTCTTGAACAAGCTTGTAAATTGATCCAAAGAGGTTAATAGTTGGCCATTTCAGAAACAAGAATCCACAAAGGCAAATTAACAAACTATATTTGAACTAGAGCATCTGCAACCCTTATCTTTGAATCTACATAATTTCATCGCATAAAAGAAGACAAATACAACCCGAAAAAAAAGAAACTTACAAAGGCCGATCCACAAACAATTTCTTCACACTTCAGAGTGAGTACTTGGGTATGAACTTGTCTACATGGATGAATATGTCGTCAATGTTTGGCCTCATTGCAGGTTGGGGTTGTAACACCCACGCCACGAACTGGCGGAGGCTCTCAGGGTGAGTGTTTGGGTTCGGTTCGGATGGCCATTTGATCTGGGCATTCATGACAGCTAACTGTAAGCTACCTCCTGACTCGCCAAGCACATACTCAAAAGGGGATGTGCCATACCTGCCAAGAACCAACAGCTAATTGAGACCCAGAGGTATCACAGCCCAGCCGATAAATGTTATTCAAAAGGCTTTCTGTTCAATCTAAAGGTTCTTTAGAAACTATGGATGTTAATTGGTATGATTATAGAATATAGATCTACTTTATCACATGCTTAACCTCAAAAGGTATGTAAATACCACTAGTCATACAATTTACACATTTGTACTAGGTCGCACCAAAGTAAAAGAGAAAAATCTAACAAAATGAAAGAGAACATAATAATCGAAAGTAATTAGCATAATAGGAGAGGGCATAAACAATCTCACATTATTGCGTATAATGTACACCCAAGAGATCATATATCTGTCCTTTCATCAATATCCACATGCTTTGAGCAGTCCCACAACTCAGGAACCCGGAAAGGTGCAGAACAATGCTCACTAGCCCACGCCTATGCAGAAATTCATCAAACAAGCAAAAAAAAGGCTTAAACTTCCATCAATGTTTTGTTAGCAATACCTCTTATGTTAATCAGATTTAGTAGATGCAAATAGATAATATGATTGCAACACGGAGTTAATATATCCGTGAAATAATTGAAATAACATTATCAAACTATCTTGAACATACTAAAATGATGGCTTGCAGAAAGATCATCATATTTCGAACTTCAAAGCTTTTGAGAAATTATTACTAGCACAAACATACAATGCATAGTGTTCAAGTCAACCACTTATTCCAGGGTAAATTGATTCCAAGTAATGCTGTCTGACCTTGAGCGAATTTCTTTTCTAGCAGGCTGTGCCCTTCCAAAATCCATTAAATAGCAACGGGTGGCTGTCCCTTCCTCTGTGTTATGAGAACATTACCAGGTTTACTTCATTATGAGCACATGAAGATCATAACTATGCATGTGCTTCAGGCCATCACAAAACTGCATATAGACAAAAGGCAATATGTCATACTAAATTACTAAACCAGAAGACTATATAACAATAGAAGCCTGAGAAAGTAACTAGCTGCTTTACAGAGGCCACAACATTGTTATTGAGATCAATCAACACCTCCATATCTTATTGAATACAAAATCAAGATTAATAAAAAATGAACTAATGGCCCACGGGGCGTCGATGCATAGTTTGAAATCTCATACTATGTTTGGCAGCATAGTTGCAATATACTGTACCGATAATAATGACATG
This sequence comes from Boesenbergia rotunda, assembly GCA_024364735.1. Taxonomy (NCBI): domain Eukaryota; kingdom Viridiplantae; phylum Streptophyta; class Magnoliopsida; order Zingiberales; family Zingiberaceae; genus Boesenbergia; species Boesenbergia rotunda. The sequence continues at coordinate 55,843 of JAGFNQ010001255.1, forward strand.
AGTAATCACACCCATGACGTGTGCTAATAATGCTGACACTCAACATAGCTTAGCACACTTCGACATGATGATTCTAAGTAATGATTGTTATTATTTTATAATTTATTTTTTTTCCAAAATTCTAATCTTATTGATTGTGTAATTGTTATACTTTTATTTTTAAAAGTAGACTACTTAAGAAGAAGATTGTAGGAGAAAACCTCATATAATCATCTACATAAACATTAAAGTAAATATGAGCAAAATAATTTTAATTCAATTACCTATTGATACTTTTCAAAAAAAAAAAAAAAGGAAAAAAAAGAGAAATAACATTAATGAGTAAATCTCATTTGAATTCATGCTTTAACACATAGTGAAAGTGTGAAACATGTCGAATATCGATACAGTATAGTACTACTAATATTTAATTTAATTAATATGATTATTGTAATCTTATTTTTATAGGTAAATAAACCAAGAGAAAGAGTAAATTGAACCTTGCCTAAGTATGTAATTGCCCTCTCTTCCTTTTTTCTTCTTCTTCTACATTTTCATCATCTCTCAATCTTCAATTTTCAATTGACATTTTTACACATAGTGCAACATGTCGAATATCGATACAGTATAGTATAGTACTATTAATATTTAATTTAATTAATATGATTACTGTAATCATATTTTTATAGGTAAATAAACCAAGAGAGAGTAAAATGAACCATGACCCTAAGGATGTAATTGTCTTCTCTTTTTTTTCTTCTTCTTCTTCTACATTTTCATTCTCTCTCAATCTTCAATTTTCAATTGACGCCATGCATCAGAATGAAACTTCAACACAGTACTTAAATGGCATCATTCCAATCGACCACCAAAACTTTAGCTCAAAAAGAAATTTTAATCCCTACATAGATCACATTTATCATTTCAAGAGTGATAAATATCGAAACTACCAGCTAGTTGTCTCTACAGAAACAACCGGTGGCAATTTTTACAAACTCAAAGCACAATTTATTTATTGTTTTCTCAGAAATCACACACATAATTGACATGTAGTGCCACGTTGAACTTTGGCTGAGCAAAGAATTATTATAAATTTTTTTAAAAAAAAAACCTTATGGAGTGCAGAACGTAAAAGGTTAGTTGCATTGGTACAAGAATATTTCCTAGAAATTTCAAAAGGATAAATGACAATTGCGGTAGCAGCACTAAGGTATTTCTTAGAAACTAAAAGGGGAAAAACCACTTGCAATGGTTGCAAGCCCCTTCATATGCTTCAACTTATTAATATAATAAAAGAGTCTAAGATGCAAAAGCTTGACAAGCATGCAATTAGTGGATGAAAACATAAGAATTTCAGTCAAATCAACATAAACAGTTCCACGTTTCCAGTACCACTTGCAGTTCAAAGACAATTGAATTGTTCAAGAAATAGAAAAATAAGTAATTCTTGTCAACTCATCTATCTTATGACACATTCATCACCACACAACTTTTACTTTTTGGAAGAAGTCAATGGTCGGGTAAAATGCTTTATGCTTTTATGGAGAAACTTAAAACTATTTTTTTTTTAAATTTCTTTTCAATCTGGTAATTACTGATACATAGCTCTAACTTCATATTCTTCATTGCCAAGATTTTTTAGGCAAGATAGAGAAGAGTTAGTAGCTCCTGTTTTTATCTATCCATATTTTAACACATATGCATCAAAATTATTGAATAACATTATGCTAATTATAAAAGGTAAGCAATTGAAAAGTTGCCAAGCAGAACAATCTCTGATCAAACCAAATGAATTTAACCATTGAATCGATTTTGATGAAGGACAACTTTTGTATGTTAGATACATACAAAATAAATGAACCAAATATGAGGAAAAGAAGATAAGTTTATCTGTCTGAAGATGTGAAGAACCGTAATTGTTGGAAAACTTTCCTTCTTTGATTGCATAATTCTTGCCAGATCAAGTAAAGTTCCATCCAGATGAACATGGAACAATGAACCTTGAAGCATTTTGCACAGCATTAATGCACAATCCATCATATTGTGCTCATATTTCAACATCATACCCATTTCATTTGTTCCTTTCCTTCTGCCCAGAACATGCCATACTAATTTAGTCTATCGATCCTCTAGTAATAGATGCACATCGCCTAGAATACATCCATTAGAAAAACTAAACTTTAAGGAAATTGAAATAACAAAAATGGATCCCCTGTTGCTCATTCAATAGAAGATACAGAAGCGAACAGAAAACAAATTTAAGGAGAGGGCATTCTTTGAGGAATAATGGTTCTGTTATTCAAGCAAGAAAATTGAGTGATAAGCAGAAACTTGGGTCTGAACTATTTCACGGTCGCTATGCCTTGGCATCAGAAAGAAAATGAAACAAATCGCAAAAAATTATCATTCTAAGATGACCAAATTCCCAAAGAAAATGATGAAGTAGCAACCGATCCGAATCCTAAAGAAACGTACAAAAGAAGTAATTTCGATGGAGTTATGTAAAATAACATTTGATTAAAACTGAGCTAGTGACATGATCCAGCAACAGCTTAAAAAATATCGTGAAAAGGAATCGAAGAGACTACTCGGAAGGCAAACTTCGAGCTCTTCTCTGACCATCGTGGAGATGTTGGTGAAGAGGTCCGCCAACGATTCCGCGAGTTCATCCCTCGCCGCCGCCTTCGTCTCCTCGTCCGCCATCGCCGCCATACTGGTCCTTTGGCATCTTCACCGGCCCGGGATCCGGTTCAGGCTATTGAACCGGTTGACCAGTCATCGAGAAGTAGGACTGTAATCGAACCGAACCGAGTCGAATACATGAAATTTGAGTTTGATTCGTTTATTATCGAGCCGAGCTCGAGCTTAATTTATCGAATATAGTGATGGCTCGTGAGCATATTCGAGCCTAATCGAGTCCTAAACGAACTTACCAAATATAAATTATTCATGAATTTATTAAAAAAATAAATTATATATTCTAAAAAATATAAAATATTTATCAAAATTTATGATTTTATTCATACAAATGAGTTTTATTGGATATTTTATATTTATTAAATATAAAAGTCTCACAATTATATATTTAATATTAAATATTAATTTTAAATTTTACGAACTAGCTCATGAGCTTATTAATGAGTCTGTTCACGAGCTAACGAGCCGAATACTGCTGAGTTTGAGTTTGGTTTGTTAATATTAACGAACTTTATTAAACGAGCTCGAACGAGTTTCTATCGAATCGAGCTCCGAATAGTTCATGAGCGGCTTGATTTATTTACAGCCCTATCGAGAAGCAATTAAGGAATAAATTAATAATTTAATCCAAACTTTAGGACTTTTTATCAACCTAATTCAAACATCAAAGCATACAATACAGCATTCATAATTGATTTCTAATATTTATCGAATTATTTTATGAAATAAATTGATAAATTAAAATAATCACCAATTTAATTAACATCCTCATTCCAATATAACCTCCGGAGTTAGAGAGCAACGGAAAATATCAAATTGTAGCACGAACGAATTGGCAGTCGATGTTAATTGTTCATCATTTTTTCTCTAATTTGACACGAAATTAAGGTAAAATATTTATTAATTTCTCATTATCATAGGTTTGTCTGCTGGAATGTATAAAAATATTTAATAAAATAATTGGTAAAGGAGCAAGGGCCAAGGGATTTGGTGTACCAAGTTTAATTGTTCATTATTAAATATTAATCAAATATTTAATTGTTCACTTGCTGTACCAGTTTATTAAATATTTAATAAAATATTTAATTGTTCATCATTGTTAATAGTGATTGTCCATAGAAAATGGTGAAACTGACTGAGAATCTTATATTAGTAGCCACGAGGATGCGAACCAAATAAAACTATTGTATTTTTTACTATTCTATTGTTACTTTTCCACTACACGATTTTGATTTTGAACAAATTTTGAATGTGTACGAAGTGCGATATTCAATCCCCTTCTATTGCATACTTGATCCTGTAATTAGTATTAGAATGAGTTGCTTGTAATTGGTGCAACCATCAATTAAGCTTATTTGTTTGGTCATTTATTTTTAGTTTTTCTCTCTTAATTGGAATTGGTGTAATCATCTTTTTGACAAAATTTTTAGTTTTTATTACTCAAAATAAGATAAAGTTTTAGAACGATTTTTTGTGTTGCATGCAAGATTCTAAATGGCACATCAAGAGCTAATGTATAATTCTTCATTAGAGATGATTTTAATTATTGGAAAAGCTATGAAATATCACCTAAAGGCCCAGATAGGCATATGAATTTCGATCCAGACCGAGTTTATCCTATATGACAAACTAGACAGAAGTCCAATGGGCTGCCAAGATTCGAATATGGAAGTAAAGAAGTAGGTAGAAGTCGATGTCAAAGCCACTCAAGACTCTTTATGTCGCTTGACCACGGAGGAGCTAAATCAAATCGAACCTTTCATCAGCAGCAAGATCTGTGAAACAAGTTAATCAAATTTCGTGAAGAGATATCAGACACCAATGTGAGTAAAAGAGACATGGTTTTAAATAATTTATACAACACAGCCATGTAGGAAGAAGAACCTGCTAGTCAACTCCACATTCGAGTGCAGAAAATACTCAACAAACTGTACACAATTAGATAGATAGTGGAGAACCGAGACATCATAAGTTATGCTCTCAAAGTCGTCTCGAGAAACAACTTGCGGGCATCGATAGTCGATGCTTACAAAGTCTCCCGATACTAGTTTGAAATTAAGTTAGATCAGTTTTTTTCTGAACTTGAACTCCACGAGTAGACTAACCCAAGCCAAGCCGAGAAGGATATGACTCTTTTTGTGGGGCAACTAATGAAGAACAAAGAAAAAGTGAAAGTCAAACTACAATCGGAGGAGTTCGAATATGATGACAAAGAGACCACTACCGAACTAGTCAACCTTTTTCTCATAAATTGGTAAAGAAGAAAACAGGGTTCAACATAGTGAAATCAAGAAGATAATATAAAGCAAGAAAGACGAATTGAATCGAATCGAATCGAACCTTTACTCAGAAGTTTGAATCGACTTGCTACGAGCACAACCAAAAGGGGAATTTCAAAGTTAATTGTCCTAAATTGAAGAAGAAAAAAGTCAAAGGATGAAGAAGTTACTCTAAGCAATGTGAGACGACTCTTCATCCTCTGAATAAGAAGAAGAGTAGCTTAGCCACCTGGTAATGGTGACTAAAACCAAGTCTGAGTCTAAGACCAAGTCCAAATCTGAAGCTGAGTTTGAATCAAGCTACAAATCTATATCTATTTCCAAAGGGTCTAACGTCAATATAAGCACAAATGAATAATCTAATTTGTTTAGTATAATTACTTATCTAACTCACAAATTAGAGAAATTCAACTTCTGAATCAAATCACTCCTAAGATCAAACTCTCAAGGAGCAAACTAACCAGAGTTTGGTAACCGATCAAGTTCAGGTAGGAACCTCAACTAAGTTCAACAACTAGAGAAAAGGAATTTCAATATGAAAGATCATATTAACAAACTTAAAGGATCATTGGAAAAGTTCGCTATCTGATCCAAGGAGCTTAGATACGCTTCTTCGAACCAGACTTGGGTTCAAAACAAAAATCAATCAAAACAAATCTTACATATTGTTAGTTAAACGAAACCGACCTAGAGTCCAAGCTAGCATGGGTTCATAAAATCGGTCTGATTAATCAAGACTAAACCAATGAGTATTACGTCACTCAAGATCATGTACAAGTTTTGGATTAACCTTATCTATGCCATGCTTAAGGGGGAGCCAATCAGAAAAATATTTTCATTATTAAATAAATTGATTGTTTGTTTATTTTTCTTAATGCATTGGTTTTGTTTCACATAAACTTAGGCTAGATAAGGGCACTCGCTTACTTGACACTTGCCATATAACATTAGGATGAGATAAGATGATACTACATTAAAAAACTTAGTTTAGATAGTCAAGTGGGATAAAGAGTATCCTACTTAGTCTACTTAACTAAATAAAACTAACTAAAGGTATCTCATCATATCCTAGACTAGTTAGACTAAAATTTCTGAATTGCTTAACTAAGTATTTAATTTCATGAATCACTATTGTCTTAGAAAGTGTTCATTGCTTTGATACCCAAGAAGACTTATCTGTCTCACCACTATCTAGAAGCTGAAATCTGAAATGTGTACTTAGTTGTTTAACGATTAAACTTAAATCTAACACAAGTTGAAAAAACCCTTAAAACTCAAACTAAATTAACCAAGATAAAATTGATAACCGTCTCACAAACTCTAAGGCTCACTTGTTTGAAAAACTAGAAATGAGTGAGATGAATCTAAGATTTTATTAAAAATTAACTAATCTAATTAAAACTTAATATAAATTAAATTAATCTAATTAAACCTAATTTAATTAAAACTTAATACAAATTAAATTAATCTAATTAAATCTAATTTACTTAAAACTTAATACAAATTTAATTAATCTTATTAAACCTAATTTAATTAAACTTAATTAATTTAATAAACTCAACCTAAATATTTATTAATTAACTTTAATTGTAACTAATCTGAAGATAACAAACCTAATTATTAATTCTAACTGCAAGCTGGTCTGATATATCCTTTGTAGTATGTATGTGTGTAAGATATCAATCTTGTGTCAAATAGTCTCACCTAACTGTTGTCAAAAGGATCCTGAGATATATCAAAGGAACCTTAAATGCAAGGTTGTGGTACACTAGAGCAAATTACTTGGACCTAATAGGGTACTCAGGTTCAAATTATGTCAACTATAAATTAGATAGAAAAAGTACAAATGACAGTTATCAACTATTATGTCAATGTATACTCAACTAGAAGAGTATAAAGCAATACAGTGTTGCATTATATAACAATGGAAAAATGTGCAACTCAACTATGATGGATGATACACACACTAAAAGACTTCTAACTTGACTAAAAAATATCAAAGTCCTAATTGACAATATAAGTTCAAATAACCTAATAAAAAAATCCAATTCATTACTCACGGGTCAAACACATAGAAGTTAAAAACCACTTTATTAGTTTTTTTTATTTACAAGGGGTATCCAGGCTTACGCCCGACTAATCTGCTTGGCTGACCGGCCCTGCCCCACAGCCTTCAATGAGAGTCCCCACCGATGAGGTGATATTGTACTAGACTATATTGAATCTAAGTCAAACATAGCTGATATTTTTACCAAACCCTTTTCAGAAGCTGAGTTTAGCATATTCAAAAGACAATTAGGATTGTGCCTAATATAATAGGAAATTCATTTCTTTCTTACATACTACCTATTATAAACTGAAAAAATAGATTTAACTTGGGCTCCACTGTAGAAATCATGATCCTATATAAATCTTAAGGAATCAGAATGTCTCATAACCCCTAGGTCTAATTACTTGTTTGTGTATTGAGTCACGTAGAATTGTTGAGAATCGAATGGTCCGACTAGAGGGGGTGAATATCTTCTCACCCAAATCATCTTCTCTTCCTACACAGGTTGTTGTGCTAGCGGAAATGCAAACTAAATAATTAGAAACTGTAACGAGATTAGTACGAAAAACGACAACAAGAATAATAGAGAACATACCAGATTTACGTGGAAACCCTTGACGGGAAAAACCACGGGCAAAGGAGGAAAACTCATTATGAACGGTGTAATACAAAGTCGGCGGCTCTGATAAAGTAAAGAGAAGTAGAGAGAAAAGAGAGGTAGAGAGAAAGAAAGAAGAGGTAACCAAATAACTTTCTTGATTGATTAAACTTGTCCATGAGATACACAATTTATAGAGACCTTAGGATATTTAGTCAAATAAAAAATTAATAACGAAACTGTTAATTAACAGATTTATAAAGAATCTGTTAATTAACATATTAATAAGAAAAATATCTAATAATAAATTAACAGATCAAACTGAATTCAGGTCACCAAATTCTAACAATCTCCACCTTGACGCGAATTTCACAAATCTTCAAAAAAAAAAAATATTCTCCACCTCTTCCACAAAAGCCCCACAGGCAAATCTCAGCATCTAGCATCAACCAAGTCCAAGCAATGCTTAAACTTGTTTATAGGGAGTGCCTCACATCAATGTGCTTTGTCCTCTCATGAAACATCTGATCATTCGTAAGAAAAATGACACTCTGGCTATCACAAAAGACTGTAGTAATCTGCAAGTCTTCGCTAAGCTCACTGAAAAGTCCTTTCAACCAAATAACTTCCTTACAAGCTTCTCGTAAGTGATCTTCTTTTATCAATGTCACCTTGTGACGGCAACCTCACCTATTACTGTGGATCCCTGCAGAATATATAAACTGGTGATTCTCCTTAGTTCCTTCATCACAACAAGAGACCTTTTACTAACCTTCACAACTCCACCTTCACCAGTGTACTTGTTGTTGAGGCAATCTGTGGTCCGGAGTGACCAAGTGTTTTGATGTTTGGGCAAAGAGTTTAAGTTAGGTTTATCCTTGTGTTCTTATATGTGTATGTTGAGTGTGCAGGTTGTACATGTTACATATATGGACTTGACTGGACGACCTCGGTACGGTGAAGGGTGGCATGGAGACAAGCAGGAGGCCTGTGTGCACCCGAGGGACTTTGGAGAGCAGGAACGATGAGCTGAGGGGCACGGACTTCGAGGCATGCGTGAAGGATTGCATGAAGGCAAGATGGAGGCTTGCATGCATCCGAGGGATGGGAGGCGATGAAGAGGGCGCGAAGGCAACAGTCGAGACTGCTGTGGAGGAGTCAGTCGAGTCGTGAGGGTACGAGTGTTGTGTGATTGTACTCGGGAAATCCTAAGATTTGAGTGCGGAGTGGAATGTACTCAGGAAGGGTAACCTTAGGTATGTGAGTAGACCAGTCGACTGGCCTGAGGGCAGTCGACTGATGAAACTCACAGAAGGGTCTCATCCTGGGACCAGTCGACTGCCTTGGGGGCAGACGACTGGTAGGTGGCTGGTGAGTTGGCTGAGAATTCGAACGTTGGGGTGCAACGGTCGAATTTCAGTGGCAGTCGACTGGTAGCAAAGGTTTCAGCCCAAGTCCTATTTAAAGAGGACTTCGTGGTGGCTGAGATTCTTGACGAATCTTGTCTTGGTTAAAGGCAAGATAGTAGTCTTTGTGCTCAGAGGTTTGCTTGGGATTGTGGCGAGGTTTCACCACCCACAAGGAGCGACGAGAGCTAGCCGGAGGTTATCCGGGGATTGATCCACCGACAGATTCTTGGATTAGTCACCCGTCCGGGGTGGATACCAAGTAAATCTTCGTTGCTAGCATTGGTTAGTATTGTTTTATTATTTTTATTGTATATTCCGCTTGTGCAACTAACCGTGTAGGAAGAAAGACTTCGAAGAAACGCTATTCACCCCCTCTAGCGTACAGAAACGATCCTACAATTGGTATCAGAGCGAGGACCGCTCTTGATCGGACTAACCGCCGAGGGAGCACACACTAGAGGAAAGAGAAATGATGGAAGACAAATTTGGTAAAGATATCTACATTCCACCGCCCTACGACCATGAGGACTTTGGCTATTGGAAAGCAAGGATGGAGACTTGGCTTAGCATAGATTGGGCGTGTAGAATAGCCATAGAAGACCCGTTCGAAGTTCCAAAGGACAAGCACGGGAAGAGGCTTCGTCCTAGATATTGGGACAAGGAACAACATGAGCAATCTATGGCAAACGAAAAGGTAATTGGTATATTGATAAATCTTTTGCCTAACAATGTTTTAAGTATTGTAGGTAAATATGAAAATGCATGTGAATTATGGGATAAATTGAAAAGATATCATGAGACTCCTACACAAACTCAAGAGCCTAAGGAGAAAAGCCCCATGATTCAAGAAGATGAGAGAATTGAGTTATCTACATCCCCAAGTGAAGTGGAAGAAGAGAGTGAGAGATCTTCAACCTCCTCAAGAGAAGAAGAGGAAGAGGTCTCCACCTCAAAGATTGAGGGGGAAGGAGAGACCTTCATCTATACCGGAACAAGAGGAAGCATCCACATCATCCGAGATTGAAGAAGAAGTCAACCTAGCCTCCACCTCCACCAAAGCCAAGAGAAAGGAATACATCACATGCTTTGGTTGCAACGAAAAGGGGCACTATAAGGACAAGTGCCCGAAAGGTAAAAAGGAGGTAAGATTTAAATCTATTTCAAATTCTTTTAAATCTAATGTGGGTTGTAGGATTGGAGAAGCCCAAGAGAAGAGGAAGAAAATCCGTTGCTTCACATGTGGAGAGTTAGGGCACTACCACACCAAGTGTCCAAGGAAGAAAGAGCTCAAGAAAATGGGGCACTTGAGGAGTTGGGAGAAAGAAGAAAGGAGGAAGCGAAGCTCACAACAAGGAGGGACTACAAGGGTAAGGGAGGTAATCCCTAATCTTCAATTTAAATGTAATTCAAATTTGAATTCCTCCTTGCATGATAAAAATAGAATTAATTATTCATCCATGCATGCTAAAATTAATGAGAAATGTTTGATGGTGCACAATTTTGGATTTAGATATAATGAGAGGACTAGGGCTAACAAGATAGATCATAACCCTATAAAATGCATGCATCATGAATCCAAGACCTCTAGACCTAAGGATCGAGGCACTGGTTCCAAGAAGGGGAGGAATGTGCCTAGGAACATGAGTAAGTCTAGAAATGTCCAAAGTGGACACATGGACTCAAAGGTTCAAAACTTAGAAAGGGAAAATCAAGCTTTGAGGGCAAGACTTGATACTTTAGAAAAGACCCTAGAAAGATTCACGATTGTATCAAAGGGTCTAGACATGGTGTTGGGTGGTTTAAACCGCTCCAATGATAGATCGGGGTTGAGATACCGATCTAAGAACTTTCATGCCAAGGGAAAGAAATATACTAGGGTAGCATATGATTATGGCAAGAAACGGGAGTCCAAAAATGGCAAAGGGGTGTCATTTAAAGGAAAAAGAAATGACTTAACCAAAGACAAGATGTCTAAAGTTAAGAGGGTTGAGTTTGTGGGCCAAGAGTCACTGGGGGAACACCGGTGTAGTCTAGTGTTTGTTGAGTCGCCTAGGGAGGTGGCTAGCGATAAGAGCTCAAGGGGGAGCTCTAGGAGCCTTTGGGATATATGGTGAATGTACCTTGGGAGGGGGTGCTCTTAGAGGTCTAGATGGACCATGGAGTGTGTCAAAAGAATTGGAGACGGACTTGAGTCTCAATTCTTGGGTTTTGGCACGGTGTTTTCGAGTTTCATGCATGGAAATATGACATTGGGGTCATATTGCATGAAAATTAGTTTTTGGTGTGTAATTACCATGTAAATCAATGCTAGGGATGTATTGTGGGTTGGCATGGGCAAAGACATCAAGAGGAAACCAAAACTAGGACTTTTGGTTAAGGATTGAGTAAACCTTTTTACTAGTTTTGGGTTTCATGTCAAACTTGGGAATGATGATAGATACATTTTGGAATGTATTTTTTCCAAGTAGGTATAGGTACCACAAATGTCTCCACAAAATTTGAGAATTTTTGGAGATTTATGGAATTTCTGGCGCATTTCTGAATTTCGTCAGAAATGCTGAAATTCTGATTTTCAGAGTATCAGTCGACTGCCCTGGGGGGCAGTCGACTGGTAAAGGCTGAATTTTGTATCAGCAGCTGGGTATGTGTCCAAATGATGCCAAACAATTGTATGAGGGGCAAGTACACATTGTTTATGGTCATTAGTGATTAAAAGAACCGATAATTAGGATATTGTTGGGTTTTTTTTTATGTTAGGCAAAGGGGTAGAAGTGTTGGGTTTAAGTTGGGAAACCAAACACTCCTTTGCTAGAAACCCTAGGTTTAGGGGGAGCTGATTAAGGGGGTGCATGGTTGCTCCATTCTTGGCGTAAGGGGAACCTTGGAGAGGTTCTTAAAAAGTCTTTATAAGTCCAATGTAGGGGGAGCTTGGGAGAAGCTTTAAAAAGCCCGTGTTGAAAAAGTCCTAGCATAGAGGGCTAGGTGTGTAAAAATTCTTAACTTGGAGGGTTAGGTGTGGGATGCCTTGGGATAGTATCCATACATGGTTGCATTTGCATATGCATTGGCGGTGTAAGTCCAAGATGGAGTCTTGGCAGTGTAAGTCCAAATATTTATTTAGCATTGTTATTGCTATTGATTACTATTTGTTTTCCTTAACTTAAACATTGCCAAACATCAAAAAGGAGAAGATTGTTGAGGCAATCTGTGGTCCTGAGTGACCAAGTGTTTTGATGTTTGGGCAAAGGATTTAAGTTAGGTTTACCCTTGTGTTCTTATATGTATATGTTGAGTGTGCAGGTTGTACAAGTTACACATATGGACTTGACTGGATGGCCTCGGTACGGTGAAGGGTGGCATGGAGACAAGCTGGAGGCTTGTGTGCATCTGAGGGACTTTGGAGAGCAGGAACGATGGGCTGAGGGGCGCGGACTTCGAGGTATACGTGAAGGATGACATGGAGACAAGCTGGAGGCTTGCATGCATCCGAGGGACGGGAGCCGAAGATGAAGAGGGCGCGAAGGCAACAGTCGAGGCTGCTATGGAGAAGTTAGTCGAGTCGTGAGGGTACGAGTGATGTGTCATTGTACTCGAAAAATCCTAAGATTTGAGTGCGGAGTGGAATGTACTTAGGAAGGGTAACCTTAGGTATGTGAGTAGACCAGTCGACTGGCCTGAGGGCAGTCGACTGATGAAACTCACAGAAGGGTCTCAGCCTGGGACCAGTCGACTGTCTTGGGGGCAATCGACTGGTAGGTGGCTGGTGAGTTGGCTGAGAATTCGAACGTTGGGGTACAACGATCGAATTTCAGTGGCACCAGGTAGCGAGGGGTTCATCCCAAGTCCTATTTAAAGAGGACTTCGTGGTGACTGAGATTCTTGACAAATCTTGTCTTAGTTAAAGGCAAGATAGTAGTCTTTGTGCTCAGAGGTTTGCTTGGGATTGTGGTGAGGTTTCTCCACCCACAAGGAGCGACGAGAGCTAGCCGGAGGTTATCCGGAGATTGATCTACCGACGGATTTTTAGATTAGTCACTCGTCCGGGGTGGATACCAAGTAAATCTTCGTTGTTACCATTGGTTAGTATTGTTTTATTATTTTTGTTGTATATTCCGCTTGCGTAACTAACCGTATAGGAAGAAAGACTTCGAAGAAACGCTATTCACCCCCTCTAGCGTACGGAAACGATCCTACACTTGTACCCTTTAGAATCAAGAATACTCAAAGAGATCATATTTCTCTTCAAATCAGGGACGTGCCTCACATTTCCAAGTGTCCGAATGGCACCATCAAACATCTTAATTCTGACCGTACCAATACCAGTGATTCTGGAGGATGTTTTATTGCCCATCAAAATGGCACCACTTGAAACCGTTTCATATGTTGAAAACCAGTCCTGATTAGGACACATATGAAACGTACAACTAGAATCAAGAATTCATTCCTCACTCTACTTTAAATCAGCATCAGATGCAACGAGAAGTTTACCATCACTGTGATTTTCGGCAACATCAGCCTCACCAAACTTCTTTGATTGTTTTCCTCTCGAATTTTCACCTGCCCTTTTATTCTTATTCTGCAGCTTGTAACATTCTGATTTGATGTGACTCTTCTTCTTGCAATAATTACAGATCTTATCGCTATTTCTGGATTTCGACCTGCCCCTGATATTACTATCAGAGTCTTACTCCCGAGTCCTTCCTCGAATAATAAGACTCTCATCCTGAGCCTCAAATCCTTCGACAAGTTGTTTCATTTTCTCTTTTGAAAATAATGAATCATAAACTTCGTTCAATGTAAGAGTATCACGACTATATAAAATAGTATCTCTAAAAGCCGTATATGACGAGGGTAAAGAACACAGTAAGATCCATGCTAAATCTTCATCGTCATATTTGACCTCCAAAGCCTCTAGGTCAGAGACGATTTCCTTAAACACGGTCAAGTGATCTCTTAACGACGTACCTTCTGCCATTCGATGAGAATACAAATGTTGTTTCAGACCCAGTTTGCTCGTAAGAATTTATTTCATGCACAACTGTTCCAGTTTTAGCTATAGTGCAGCAGCGGATTTCTCCTTCAAAATATCCTGTAAAATCTCATTCGATAGGTGAAGGTAGATCTGAGATAGGACTTTTCGATCCTTATGTTCCTTTTCCTCCTTTGTTCATGTCGAGGGCATGTTGTCTATCCCGAACAGTGCATCGTCCAAGTCCAGATGCGCTAGCACCGCTCGCATCTTAACTTGCCACAGCGTAAACCTGGTGTTGCGATCCAAAAGCGGAATATCATACTTCATGCTTGCCGTTGTCATTAATCCTGGTTGAAATCCTTAAAATCCAACCTTGCTCTGATACCACTTGTAACGAGATTAGTACGAAAAACGACAACAAGAACAATAGAGAACACATCAGATTTACGTTGAAAACCCTTGACGGGAAAAAGCACGGGCAGAGGAGGAAAAATCACTATGAATGGTGGAATACAAAGTCGGTGGCTCTGATAAAGTAAAGAGAAGTAGAGAGAAAAGAGAGGTAGAAAGAAAGAAAGAAGAGGTAACCAAATAACTTTTTTGATTGATTAAACTTGTCCATGAGATACACAATTTATAGAGACCTTAGGATACTTAGTCAAATACAAAATTAATAACGAAACTGTTAATTAACATATTTATAAAGAATCTGTTAATTAACATATTAATAGGAAAATATCTAATAATAAATTAACGGACAAACTGAATTCGGGTCACCAAATTCTAACAGAAGCAATGCCAACACTTAACCTTTTACCTGATTCGGAGATTATTTGCTCCTACTCCATGGCATTTCCTTGTGGTGGACGATCCCTCAATCCTTCAGTGGAATAGTCCCCGACAATCTCTTGCTAGTGCTTTCTCCTTCTCGGTAGAGAACAACCTCTCACAAAGATCTCTCTTCCCTTTACAAGATTGAGCTTAGGGTTAGGAGGAAGAAATTGAGCATTTAGGAGCTTGAGCACTTGATCAAGAAGGTTTCTCACTAAAGAGCTAGCCCTTCTCAAGTCTCAAAGTTCTCCTTTAAATAGAGGAGAGAGTTGTTAATAAAATAGCTCAGTTCCGACACCAGTCGACTGCTGCCAAGCTCAGTCGACTAGTGCTCAGCCAACGGCTAACAAAACGGCTAGTTTTCGAATAGACCAGTCGACTGCCACCCAGATCAATCGACTGATCTTACTGTTCAAAACTCATAGAAGGTTCAGTCGACTAGTGCCCCTACCAGTCGACTGATCCTTTTACACACTCACACTCATCCTCTTCGGAGTCATCATTTGAAGCTCTCTTCCTCTGGTTCTCGTCCCTCAGATGCATCCAAGCCCTCGGCTCGTCCCGATGTCATCCTTCCGTATTCCATGAAGTCTGCTTCCCTCGGCTCCACTCGTTGCTGTTAGGATGTATACTAAAAGCTTTGCCTTTTGGTTAGAATACATCTACATTTTAAAGAGAATCAGAAAATCGCACAGTGCATGTTTATATTAGTATGTGCACTAAACGTCTAATGCTTGACATTGTAGATAACATGGTGCGTGGTGTCGCACAGAAGATCATGTTATCAGGTTCCTTACCGAAGCATAAGAAAGAGGCTCACAACCGAGATGGAGTTAGACAAACCTATCGGGATGGTTGTAGTGTAATCAGGTGTGATTTATCTTAACCATAGGATTGCACTAGTGTACTTTGTGTACATTGAGTATGACCAAAAGAGAGGTCATCCAATTTTTGTACTGACTTTGTAAATTGGATTAGACCTCGGATGCTATTATGGAGTACGATCTCTTAATCCCGAAATAATGACAGGCATATATTATTAATTATTATATCTTTGATTTACCAATGGGTGAGATCTATTCTGTTAGATCGATAGACCCGGTAAATTGGGAGATAATATTAATAGTATGATGTGCCGTTGATTATTGACGAAATCTGTGTCCTGGTGAGTCAGGGTGATGATGCCCCCTTGGTGAGCTCAAAAGGATCGTCATGTCAAATCTTGCAAGTGGACCATGGTCCGGCATGTCGAAAAGGTTGAGTGGTACTAATCAAGGATCAAGAAGATAATTAATTAAATTATTAGTAAATTAAATTAATTATCGGGCATACGATATCTTAAACACGGGAGATGGACGACTCGTAATAGGTGGAGCCCATATGAAAATATGGGGGTTGGTGAGGAAGTACAATGGAATCCTTTAGTGAAATGGATCTCTATTAATGGATCGAGTTTGGATCCATTAGAGGGCCAAGAACCAACTCCTCCTCATGGTCCCTATCTTAGTCCAATAAAGCCCCATAAGAGTCATGATAAAAGGCTGGATTAATTAAGGAATTAATTTAGGATTAATTAATTACTCTCGAATTAATTAAAGAATTAATCATGGATTAATTAAGGAATTAATTTGAAATTAATTAATTAATCTCGAATTAATTAAAGAATTAATCATGGAATAATTATGGAATTATTCTATATAAAAATTTGGATGGAATAATTAAAGGAATTAATCTTGGATTAATTAAGGAATTATTCTATATAAATTTTTATAATCAATCCATATTTAATTGGAATTTTTTCCAATTAAACTAACTAATCCCCTATATAAACCTCACCTCTCTCTCTCTCCCTCTCTAATCTAATCTAATCTCCTCTCCCCTAAACCCTTGGGCGCCGGCAACAAAGAGAGAAGAGGATCGCCTCTTCTCCTCTTCTTGTGGTTTCTTCCCTCCTTCAAGGTTGCTGTCGACAAGGGAGGATTCTTTTTGATCCCTTGGTGGCGCACGACAAGAAGAGAAGGAGGAGAAACCGACGATGCAAGCGGTGGAGGTCGGCGCCGGCGATGGAGGAGAAGAGTGGTTTAACTACTCTTCTTCTCCCAATCTTTTCTCCTACTTGTTCTGCTGCGGACACCTACAGGACAAGGGGAAGCTGTCTTCTCCTTTGTGGTGCACGGAAGAAGAGAAAAGAAGAGATTGGCGCGCCGAAAGTGGAGCTTCTCCTTTTGATGATTGTCGCCGGGTAAGGAGAGGTTGAGGGAGAGCTTTTCTTCCTTGTGGTGTTGCGGTCGTGAGATAGGAAGAAGGAATAGAGGTTGGCGTGGGCTGTGGTGAAGAAGAAGAGCTCATCCTCTTGACCTCACCATCATCTTCTTCAAGGGCCGCCGGTGGGGAAGCAAAACCCTAACCCTAGGGTTTTGTGACTTGGCGCAAAGAGAAGGAGAAGAAGAAGGATTGATTCGCATGCCTTGGTGACTCGACGACTTGGTAGATCGTCGCCCACACGACGTCCAAGAGGGGAGGGTCATAAGATAGAAGACTGCGAGGTAAACGGCGAGGTATATTTCTCTCGGGCTCAGTTTTCGTTATGCTATGTTTTATTGTGCCATGTTTTATCTAACTCATCATTTCATGTGTGTTAAATTATTATTTTGATTTGAAATCTTTGATAATAATAATTAACTGGACCCCGAAGATAAACACAAAAATTGGCGATCCAAATCGTCGTCTTTTCCACGGTTAGTTAATCTGGAAAGTTACAAAGCCTTTGTGGCTAAGTTGTGACTTGGATTAAGTAACACGATGACGAATCGGTCGCTATAGGGACGGGTCTCTATTCGGATTAAATTTTTAATCCATGGGCATAGAGAGGTCTCTCAGATACGACCCCGTGGTTGTCTTGGAAACCGCCAAGTCATACCTACAGTTGCTCCTTTTCCGACGGTCCCTCGGATGCGCCATCCTTCACCGACTTCAAGAACCCGAACACCAAGTTGAGATTTTCTAATTGTGTGTTCCACCAGGTCCTGCATGACTCTAACACACATCAAACTAATATGAAAACATAACTTAATCATATTGGCACACACATCAAAACTCATGATCTATCCGATCAAATCTAGGTCGATTACACCAACAATCTCTCCCTTTTTGATGTGTGGCAATATGTTTAAGTTAGACACAAAAATTATAATTTAAAAATTAGAGGCATAGTGTACTAAGAAGCATAAACATACTATATATTGATGCAATTGACCCAAGTTTGATCGGGTAGATCATGAGTTTTGATGTGTGTGTCAATATGATTAAGTTATGTTTTCATGTTGATTTGATATGTGTGTTTGAGTCTTGTAGGAGTTGGTGAACCACACATGAAGAATAACGGAGTAAACCATCCGAGGGACGAGAGTCGAAGGAAGAGGACTTCAAAGGCATACCCGAAGGATGACATGGAGATAAGCCGCGGGCTTGTGTGCGCATTTGAGGGATGAGAGCCAAAGGAAGAGAACTTCAAGGGGCAAGCCGAGGAAGTGGACTTCAAGGCATACGCAAAGGATAGACTCCGGAGAGGTTGAGAGTGAGTTTGAAAGTTGGGCAGTCGACTGCCAAGGGAAGCAGTCGACTGACAGCATTGAGAGGAAACTCACAGAAAGATCAGTCGACTGGTCTGTTCAAAATCCAACTTTGGGCTGGACACCAGTCGATTGACCCTGGGGCAGTCGACTGGTGTCGGGGTTGAGCTATTTGGTTAACAACTCACTCCACTATTTAAAGAGGAGCTTGAGACTTGAGATAGGTTAGCTATTCATTGTGAAATCTTTTCTCAAATGTTCAAGTGCTCAAGCTCCAAGTGTTCCCTCTTCATCCAAAACCCTAGCTCACATCTTGTAAGGAGAAAGAAGCTTTGTGAGAGGTTGTTTTCCACCGAGAATGAGAAAACATTAGCCGGAGATTGTCGGGGTATGATTCACCGAAGGATCAAGGGTTCGTCTATCTCAAGGACACGCCGTAGAGTATGAGAAAGTAATCTCCGAACCACATACAATGTGACTCGTTAGCATTGTTCTAATTGTTAGTTTAAGTTTCCGCTTACGTTAACGATTGTAGGAAGAAAGTGAATTCAGGTGACCAAGCTATTCACCCGTCCCCCCTCTATATACCCGTGTCATAGATCCCAACACATACAACCTCCCCATTAACTTATGCTTTATCACATGATTTTCAAATTTTGTACAATATAAAGAAATAAGTTAAGTTTTAACTTAAACCCTTCCATTCTCCCTCTTTGACACCATCAAAAAAATTATACCAATCAATTCTAATCTATGACATCAAAGTAAAATAAAGTTTTAAATTCTGAAAACAAACAGAAATCAGAAAATTTAGGGTATCAGTCGACTAAGATAGATATCAATTGACTGACCTCACCGAAATAATCCCCACAGAATTATCAGTCGACTGGTTTTCTGCACTAGTCGACTGGTACAAAGTTGTTCCAAATTTCAGTCTTTTGAGCTGAATTTTAGAAACACATAAAAATTTTCATAAAATTCAAAAACTCATGAAATTTTACAAACATATTTCTTGAACTAATTTTCAATAAGGAAAAATAAGTTTGCATGAAAAGTCAAAATATTTTTGAATTTTTTATCAAAACTTAAAAAATACTAAGGTTTTGTTTCAACTTTCAAGCCTAGTTTTGAAACCATATATTTTTCAAAAGTATACTACTGTAAGTAAAATATTCAAAACATTTGAAATATCCAACTATGATCTATGAGTAAGATGTCCATTAATTAAACATTTACTTTCCTTATATTTGGTTTATTATTACTAAAATGATACATCTAACACTCTCTAATTTATTGTAGAAACTCCGAAATTAATGATTGGACATGCAAAATAAAAATGCTTTTTCTTGGGTAAAGGAAGGGATGACTCGATCCATTTCTGTATCGATCATGATATATGTAATAACTCGATCATCCATTTCAAATTCATATCCCGTTTTTGCGCAGCAGGGTTATGAAAACCCGTGAGAAGCAACGGGATGAATTGTCTATGCCAATTGTCATTTAGCTAATAAACCCATGGATATTGAAGTTCCGCAAGCGGTGCTCCTCGATACTGTATTTGAAGCAGTTGTCCAAATTCCTTATGATAAGCAACTGAAACAAGTTCTTGCTAATGGTAAAAAGGGGGGGGGGGGGGTTTGAATGTAGGGGTTGTTCTCATTTTACCCGACGGATTCGAATTAGCCCCCCCCCTGATCGTATTTCTCCCGAATTGAAAGAAAAGATTGGAAATTTGTCTTTTCAGAGTTATCGTCCTAATAAAAGAAATATTATTGTGATAGGTCCTGTTCCTGGTCAGAAATATAGTGAAATCATCTTTCCCATTCTTTCCCTCAACCCTGCTATGAAGAAAGATGTTCACTTCTTAAAATATCTCATATATGTAGGAGGAAGGGGTCATATTTATCCTGATGGTAGCAAAAGTAATAATACAGTCTATAATGCTACATCAGCAGGTGTAGTAAGTAGAATAGTACGTAAAGAAAAGGGTGGATATGAAATAACTAATCAAAATGTCATAAGCACAAGTGAATTATTTGTATCATCCTAACATCTCATACACATGAATTAAATCATAAATCAAGTCATTATGAGATGTAACAATGGTAATCTCTACTTAGCCCATTTGATCAAG
Source organism: Boesenbergia rotunda (assembly GCA_024364735.1). NCBI lineage: Eukaryota > Viridiplantae > Streptophyta > Magnoliopsida > Zingiberales > Zingiberaceae > Boesenbergia > Boesenbergia rotunda. The sequence continues at coordinate 76,367 of JAGFNQ010001255.1, forward strand.
AATATATTTAGGCTAAGTGCACCCCCTTAATATACTAAGTCAACCAATTTTTAAAAATTTAAAATTTTAACACACATAGTCAACTTATCCCTAAATCCTCTAATCTTTGAGGATTAACTTTGGCACCCAATAGAAATGCTTCCTAATTGGGTTGACCAAATATTTCTTAGGGATCCATTTCCTATCTAGGGTCTTGATTTTTAATTATCCTCTTACAACTAAATAATGATTGGTCTTTCATTGCTAGAATTCTTGTATCCTAAACCCATTTTCTTGAAATTTACCCTTTGGCTCCTAATGATCATGTCTAGGGGTTTTGAGCCAATTTTAAATTTTCTAAGGCCTTTAGTAAGGTTATCTATCTTTTCCCTTAATTCCTTATTTTCCTCTTCTAAACATGAATCATTTAGACTAGAAGAAGAGGAAGCATGCATATCATCCCCAAGTATTATGGATTCTAGTTTTTCATTAAGCATGCAAATCTCATTTTTCAAACATTTAATTTTCTTTCTAGCTTTAAATAAATCATCATTAGTGCTAAAAATTATTTTAACTAAAGTAGTAGTGAGTAGATCGTATACTTCACTTACCGAGACGTTCGAGTCCGAAGTTTGACCTCCTCCTTCACATGAGCTCCCTTCATCTTCACTTGAGCTCTTCCCTTCTTCAACTTTGAATGATGTAGAGACAATGTCTTCAATTCCCATTTGGGCAAAATAGGACACATGGTGTTTTTTCTCTTTCGATGATGAAGGATCATCCCATGTTACCTTTAAATTTTGAACCTTCTTGTCCGTTTCTTTTATTTTCTTCTTTTCTTCCTTCTTTTTCTCTTCCTTCTTCTTCAAGAGGAGACAATTATCCTTATGCGTCCATCCTCTTGACAATTGTAGCATATTATTTGTTAGTAGGAGCCTTAGATCCAATTATGTGATGATTGACTAGGGATATTTTGTATCATATTCTATTATTAATAAAGACATGTTGGTTATTATACTTACTTTGTATTCTGTGCCGAATAACTAAGTATAATAATGTCCATGTGTAGTAGGTTCTTATCTATATTATATCGATTGGTTGAATCGATAGTGAGATAATGTAGAGAACACTACACTAAATTATTCCTAGTCAAGCATTAATATTCAGAGACAATATTAATGCATGGAGACTAGCATGTAGGTCAACTGATGACTTGAGCTCACAAGTCATGGATATGTGATATCAAGTTGACACATGAGTATACATTGGAGAATGTGTACTGAATGACCCGCCATGAGAAAGTTTCATAGATTGTCATATAAGTGTCATAGACTTTCTTATGTGACTATTAGTATGAATAGTCCTTAGACCTGAAATCACTACGGTTCCCTACATAAGGAGTTATGTACTTTGGTATCGTCAAACGTCACCCGTAACAGGGTGGACTATAAAGGCGATTACTGGGTATGTAATGAATTATGCGGAGGGATGTGAGTGGTGTAGATGGGATCTATCCCTCCCATATGACGGGAATGATATCTGTGGGCCCCTTGATCGAGTAGGACTACTGAAACGCATGACCATGCTCAAATGAGTCAATATGAGATATTGAACTCATTTGTTTGAGTGAGTCTACTCGGGGATCAAGAAACACAAGATTGATTGAGGATGACACGGTCTATGCCTCATTGGTCAATTTAGATATCAAGGATAGAAGGACAAAGTCATACACTATCATAGTCACGGAGGTTTAGTCGGATCTCGACTTTTCTTGTTACTTGGGTAGCAGTGATGCATTGCTAGATGCCGCTCATTGCTTATGTGTCTAAAGTGTTTAGGCGCATTGCCAACGTCACGAGAACCTATTGGGTCACACACAAAGGACACAATGCTTCGGGAAATCTGGTGGGAGCCCGAGTTGGGAACTCGGGAGTCCAAGCCCGCGTGGGGAACTCAAGAGTCCGAGCCCGAGTTGGGAACTCTGGAGTCCGAGCCCGAGTTGGGAACTCGGGAAGTCCGAGCCCGAGTTGGGAACTCGGGAAGGCAGCTCGGAAGATCCACTCGGCAGACTGGGTCGGCACTCGGCAGACTGGGTCGGTACTCGGCAGACTGGATTGGAGCTCGGCAGACTGGGTCGGGAGCTCGGCACTCGATAGACTTGGTCGGGAGACCGGTCAGAAGCCCGAGAGGCCCAGTCGGGATTAAAGGGAAATTCATTAAAGTGTTTAATGAAGGGAAAAGAAAAGATTTTTTTCTTGCATGGGAAATGATAAAGAGCCACATGAAAAGATGTGCTCTTTATTGGGAAGCCAAAGAGACACAAACCTCTTCATATTCATGGGAAGAGTATAAAAGAGGGCATTATGACTTTGGATGACTTCTTCCTCTTCTTCCTTCCTTCTTCCCTTTCTTCTTCCCTCCCTCATCTTCCTCCTTTGGCCGAAACCCTACTGTAGGGTTATTGGTGTTCAACGAGCTACCTCAAGTTGCTAGCACAACTAAGGTAGTTCTCCCGAAGTTGAGAGATTGTGTCCGTGTGGATACGGATAGAGGCACGAACACTTGAACGTGCAAGAGATCCGGCGCACCTTGGACGAGCGGGATAAGCAAAGGGCATGCTCCAAAGGTATATCTTCTTTAGAAGTAGATGTAGATCAACTTTGTACGAGTTTTTCTTTCGCATAGATCGCTCGTGGGTTCTTGTTTCCGCTGCGTTTTTATGATTTTGTGCCGGGAGAACCCAACATTATTTTCCTTCCCCTACTTGAGCTTCTCGAGCTTTTTCTAGCATGAGATTTGTTAGTTGAAGTGTATAAAGGTTTTTCTCATTTTTCTTATCATGTATGTCTCTTCATCATTATCCATGGAGGCGCTTGATTCTTTCGAATCGGATGAAGAGGCCTTCTTCTTCTTACCGTTACCCTTATTTGCCACAAGAGCTACTCCTCTTAATTTGTAGGCAACTTCATTTAATTCTCCAATCCGAGTTTCATGGAGCTCCATAATTGAGAAGAATTCATCTAGAGAACTTTTCTCTAGATCCTTTTGTTGGTGCAGGAAGCACCAGATCGAACCTTGTTTTGATATTGGCAAAGGATTCAAAGTTAAGGGTTATATGTTGTCTAACAATGCTGCTTGAGTGTGCAGGAAACAAAGTCCTAGCGAAGGGCTGCTAGGCACCTGACGATGGGCTGTCAGGAAACCAAGTCCTGGCGAAGGGATGCTGGGCGAAAACCAAGTCCTGGCGAAGGGATGCTGGGCGAAAACCAAGTCCTGGCGAAGGGATGCTGGGCGAAAACCAAGTCCTGGCGAAGGGATGCTGGGCGAAAACCAAGACCTGGCGAAGGGCTGCTGGGCAAAAGTCCAACTGGTGAAACCGGTTGGCACCAGGTAAATTCTCCCGAGAGGAGTAGGTGAGGACGCGTTCCCCTAGAGGGAACATTAGGCGTCGGTTCGACCTAGGGCTCCATTTTGGAGACCCAAAGTCAGAACCAAGACAGTTAAGGCTGTTTTAACTAACTTATTATTTGCTGTTTTGGACTAACCCTGGATGCAGGACCGAAGGACTGTGTTTCTGCAGCTCAGAGAGCCTCAAAGGAGTGAGGCCGTAGCTGAGTAGGGCGCCCCGGATGTGTCGGGCGCCCCAGAGTCAACCCAAAGTCAGCAGAGAGGTAAACGCCCCGACAGCAGCGCAATTGGGGGCGCCCCGCGTGTGTCGGGCGCCCCGCATGTCGGGCGCCCTGCGTGTCTCGGGCGCCCACTGTGCCACGCCACTGAAGGCTGCTGCAGCTCACTCTCGCGAAGCCCTGAAGATGACGCTTTGACCGGTCAACCGGGCGCCCCGCGCGCGTCGAGCGCCCCGGTCAAAGCTGATCCCGAAGATGAAGAGATCAGCCTTGACCAGAGGGCTCGCCGGATCAAGAGCCACGTGGGGGGCGCCCCGAGCATGTCGGGCGCCCCCTGCCCTATATAAAGAGGGCCTCGACCCTATTCTTGAACAAGCAATTTCTTCAGACACTTTCACGCTCTTCTGCTCTCGTACTTTGCTCCAGATACTGCCCAACTCGAGTCGACGACGTCCCGCTGCCCCGAAATCTTCGATCTACTCCGGACGTCGGTAAAAGAAGAGCATACTTCTTATTGTATAAGTTTACTGCACTTATTCTATATTCAATAATTGTAAACTGTTTACGAACTTATAGAATTGCCCGCAGAAAACGGTCAACGACCGTGGGCCTTGGAGTAGGAGTCGACCCAGGCTCCGAACCAAGTAAAAATCTTGGTGTTCGCATTGTCTGATTTTAATTATTCCGCTACGCAATTGCTCTTTACGAAATCCGAACGATTTACGACATTCACCCCCCCTCTATCGCATCTCTCGATCCAACACCTTTGATATGTAATATGAGTTCACCATTGAACTCCAATTTATAGTTCTTGGAAAGGCATTGATGGCTTTCATCGAGATATCTCGGTTGGAGAGTTGCTCACCTATACTTTTTAGTCCATTTAATTTTTTTTTAATTCTAAAATGCAAACTAGATACCTTCTTTCCTTTATCAAGCTTGATGTTGTTGAGTTGAGATCAGAAAAGGTCTCTCTTTGCTAATTTTACTTCCGATGTGCCTTCATGAAGCTCTACTAGCTTATCCCATAAATCTTTGACACTTGTGTAGCTTCCGATCTGAGTTATTTCTTGTTAGAGAAGCACAATTAGAAGATGATGTAAGACTTTTGAATTTGCTAGATGATATCCTTTTGCTTCTTGCCCACCTTATCTTTTCGAGTGGCTTATTTTTTTTTGATCCCTAGACATTTCAAAATCGTTTTCCATAATTAACATTATATCAAAATCGATATCGAAAAATACCTCCATCATTTTCTTCCACCAAGAAAATTCTCCTTCAACTTTGGATGGATGGATGTGCGAGCCGACCATTTTGATGAAATTGCTCTTCTAGGTAGTTAGTCAGTTGAAAGACGACCTTGCGCTCTGATACCACTTGTTGAGGATCGAATGGTTCGGCTAGAGGGCGTGAATAGCTTCTCACCCAAATCGTCTTCTCTTCCTACACGGTTAGTTGCGCTAGCAAAAATGCAAACTAAACAATTAGAAATAATGCTAATACTTAACTTTTTACGTGGTTCAGAGATTGCTTGCTCCTACTCCATGGCGTTTCCTCGAGGTGGATGATCCCTCAATTCTTCAGTGGATTAGTCTCTGGCAATCTCCGACTAGTACTTTCTCCTTCTCGGTGGAGAACAACCTCTCACAATGATCTCTCTTCCCTTTACAAGATTAAGCTTAGAGTTAGGGGGAAGATATTGAGCTTTTGGGAGCTTGAGCACTTGATCAAGAAGATTTCTCACTAAAGAGCTAATCTTTCTCAAGTCTCAAAGCTCTCCTTTAAATAGAGGAGAGAGTTGTTAACAAAACAGCTCAGCCTCAATACTAGTCGGCTGCTATCAAGCTCAGTCGACTGGTGCTCAGCCAACAACTAGTTTTCAAACAGACCAGTCGACTGCTATCAAGCTCAGTCAACTGGTGCTCAGCCAACAGCTAGTTTTCGAACATACCAGTCAACAGTCAACTGTCACCCATACCAATCGACTGATCTTACTGTTTGAAACTCACAGAAGGTTTAATCGACTGGTATCCCTGCCAGTCGACTGATCCTTTTACACACTCACACTCATCCTCTCCGGAGTCGCCCTTTGAAGCTCTCTTCCTTTGGCTCTCATCCTTCAGATGCATCCAAGCCCTCGGCTCGTCCCGATGCTATCCTTCGCGTATGCCTTGAAGTCTGCTTCTCTCGGCTCCACTCCGTTGCTCCTTGTTCGGCGATCCCTCGGATGCACCATCCTTCATCAACTTCAAGGACCCGAGCATCAGGATGAGATTTTCCAATTATGTATTCCATCAAGTCTTGCATGACTCAAACACACATCAAATTAATATAAAAACCTAACTTAATCATATTGACATACATATCAAAATTCGTAATCTATCCAATCAAACCTAGATCAATTGCACTAACAAGAACGATATGAGACATTTAGTAATCTACTCCAGATTCAAAATATAGAATAATTACATTAACATAAATTAAATAGAGTCTAAATAAACATTAATCACATACCGTGACTGAGCTTGAGTCCGACTCAATGATAAATCTATATCATTTATGTTAAGTTAAAAGGGCTTAGATATTCTATTAATGATAAATTTTTAGATACTTATTTTAACTAATTATAAATAAATATATATATATATTCTTTCCTTTTCTTAACAATTCTTTTTTCAATAAATTTCTGTTTTTAAAAAATCCATTTTTAAATATTCCTTTAAAAAATCACCTTTCCACAATTCTCTCCTTAAATTTATTTTTTGAAAATTTTCACTTTTTTAAAAATCTCTCTTACAAATATTTTTTAAAAAATTTCTCTTTTATAAAAAGTTTTTCTTTAATTTTTTTAAAAAAACTTTTTTAAATTCAAGTTTGAAAAATATCTCCTTTCTTATATTCTTTCTTAAAATAATTTTTTCCCTCCTAACTTAATATTTTTTTTCATTTTCCTTATGAAAATTTTTCCTAAAAGTTTTCCTTAAGTTACAAAATCTTTAAAAATTAGTTTTTAACATTCTCAACGCCCAAAGTTTGATATTTAGCAAAAGGAGAGAAAAATAAAAAGTTAAGCAAAATATCCTTCGCCTAAATATCCTATGCATAAATTTAGAGAGAGGTAAAATTAAGAGGGAGGGCCAGAAAAATTCTCAACGGTGTATTTTGTTTATAGATAATATTATTTTAATAGATGAAATACATGAAAGGATAAATGTTAAATTAAAATCGTGACAGAAAATATTAGAAATGTAAGATTTTAAGTAAAAATATATATATATAATTTAAATTTAACAATATTAGATACAATAAGATAATAGTTAAGATAGGAGATGGTGAGTTGATTAGAACTGAGACTTTAAGTATTTTGGATCTTAGAGTTTAAGTAGTTCGGGTTGGTCAAGTTGGTCTGATTCAAGTTCAAGTTTAAAAGTTTCGGATTAAATTCATATTCAAATTTGGAGTTTAAAAAAAAAATCGATCCAAATTCAATCCAATCCATTTGAATTGAAATCCCTAAATTAATCCAAGACTTCCACGGAATAAATATAATGTTCTACCCATTTAAAAGTAATTTAAAAAAAATAAAATTATATATATTTCACCTTCCTTTTTTAGTTTTCCACCGTTATAAACATTGGAGGGAAGTTAATGCAAGACATCCACGGAATAAATGTAAATGTTCTACGCATTTAAAAGTAATATTTTAAAAGAAATTAAAAAAATAAATGTAGTTCACCTTCTATTTCTATTCTAGTTCTCCACCATTATAAACATAGGAGGGCAATTAATACAAGACTTCCACGGAATAAATATAAATTTCTACCTATTTAAAACTAAGAAATAAAAATATATATTTCACCTTCTATTTTCAGTTTTCCACCATTATAAACATAGGAGGACAATTAATGCAAGACTTCCACAGAATAAATATAAATATTCTACCCATTTAAAAGTAATTTATATATATATATATATTTCACCTTCTATTTCCAGTTTTCCACCGTAATAAAGCCAAAGGTCTGACTGAGTTTCCTGTGCATTGCATAGTAAGTTGAGCAGTATGAAGTCCATCTACTTCCTTCTGCTAATGATGCTGCTGCTTCTTCAGGTTTCTCATTACCACGCTGCTTCAGGTAATCTTAATTCTATCAGTTAATCAATCTGCTATATATATAGTCAAATATTGATGAAATTAATCAACAGCAAAATATATATAGTTACTGATCGAACTAAACTATTGCAGAAATATCTCCCGACGAACATTTGTGCGTTGGGTTGAATAAGAAATATCGAACGATTTGCTTCACAGATAAGAAGTGCAATAGATCATGCATAGAGCAAGGGCGAGACGGTGGGCACTGCTATGTTTTCGCCTTCTGCGTCTGTAATTGGAAGTGCAACTCTACCAGCACTGCTCCTGTTCATCACTATAATCGCCATATGATATGATTATGATTGGTTCAAGAATGTAATATGCACTCAAATTAAATAAAATGTCATTCTGGTACTGATAAGATGGATTAGAAGTAATTTCCCACTGAATTTCTTTATATATATTATAGAAAACTCAGCAATCCTCGACTCGAATCTTTAATTACAATAACTTTATCGTTTGCTGAAACTCTCCTTCAAAAAATAATTTGATGACGAAAAAAATATTTGGATTATATATTAATAAGAGGGGAATTAATGTAGTAGTGTAAATAGGATCAATATGATCCAACTTGATTTGGACAGTAGTGGCCAACACAATCTATGAAGAAACGTTAGTTGGTTAAGCACGATCCATTTTCCAATACCATATAAAAATTAAATCGAAAATGTTAAGAATAATAGATGAAGAAATAGAGAGTGCTCGTGAAAAAAGCTTGTAAATTGATCCAAAGAGGTTAATAGGAGGTCATTTCAGAAACAATAATCCACAAAGGCAAATTAACAAACTATATTTGAACTAGAGCATCTGTAACCCTTATCGTTGTTGAATGTACAGAATTTCATCACATAAAAGAAGGCAACTACAGCCCGAAACAGAAGAAACTTAAAAATTAGGTCGATCCACAAACAATTTCTTCACACTTCAGGGTGAGTACTTGGATATGAACTTGTCTACATGGATGATTATGTCGTCAATGTTTGGCCTCATTGCAGGTTGGGGTTGTAGCATCCACGCCACGAACTGGCGGAGGCTCTCAGGGTGAGTGTTTGGGTTCGGTTCGGATGGCCATTTGATCTGGGCATTCATGACAGCTAACTGTAAGCTACCTCCTGACTCGCCAAGCACATACTCAAAAGGGGAGGTGCCATACCTGCCAAGAACCAACAGCTAATTGAGACCCAGAGGTATCACAACTCAGCCGATAAACGTTATTCGAAAAGGCTTTCTGTTCCATCTAAAGGTTCTTAAGTAACTAAGGATGTTACTTGGTACGACTATAGAATATAGATCTACTTTATCACATGCTTAACCTCAAAAGGTATGTAAATGCCATTCGTTGTACAATTTACGCATTTGTACTAGATCACACCAAAGTAAAAGGTAAAAATCTAACAAAATGAAAGAGAACATAATAATCGAAAGTAATTAGCATAAAAGGAGAGGGCATAAACAATCTCACATTATTGCGTATAATGTACATCCAAGAGACCATATATCCGTCCTTTCATCAATATCCGCATGGCTTGGGCAGTCCCACAACTCAGGAGCCCGGAAAGGTGCAGAACAATGCTCACTAGCCCATTCCTACGTAGAAATACATCAAACAAGCAAAAAAGGCTTAAACTTCCATCAATTGTTTTTTTCGCAATACCTCTTATGTTAATCAGATTAAGTAGATGCAAATAGATAATATGATTGCAACACGGAGTTAATACATCCATGAAATAATTGAAACAACATTATCAAACTATCTTGAGCATACTAAAAAGATGGATGAGTTATCAAACTATCTTGAGCATACTAAAAAGATGGATGCAGAATTTACTTACTAGCACAAACATACAATGCATAATGTTCGATATAACCACTTCTTAGAGGGCAAATTGATTCATACCTGCAACTGCAATGCCTCTGACCGTGAGCGAATTTCTTTTCTCGCTGGCTGTGCGCTTCCAAAATCCATTAAAATAGCAGCGGGTGGCTGTCTTTTCCTGTGTGTTATGAGAACATTACCAGGTTTTACATCATTATGAGCATATGGAGGATCAAAACTATGCATGTGCTTCAGGCCATCACAAAGCTGCATATAGACAAAAGGCGTCATACTAAATTATTAAACCAGAAGACTATATAACAATAGAAGCCTGGAAAAATAACTAGCTGCATTTAAAGTACGCAGACTCATGTCCACAGAGGCCACAACGTTGTTATCGAGATCAATCAGCACCACCATATCTTATTGAATACAAAATCAAGTTTAATAATAAATGAACTAGTGGCCCACAGGGCGTCGGTGCATAGTTTGAAATCTCATACTATGGTTGGCAGCATAGTTGAAATATATTGTACCCATAATAATGACATGAGTAATCTCACCCATGCCACATGCTAATAATGCTAACACTGCTCCTGGGACTGAGGTGCAGTGGCAGGGCGACTAGTCGTTATCTCAGGCATCCGCAGTTTGATCCCCAGCTACGGCGTATTTGCAGGATTTTTTCTTCCAAATGGGGTGCGAACCTTGGGACGCTAGGCTTATGGACCGTCCGTCGTAAGCGTTTCTCAATCTACCCTGACGACTGGTGGGAAACTTCTGTGGGGCCAGGCCGGTCGCCCCAGGTTAGCTTGTTGTCTGGTATATCATTTTAATAATGCTGACACTCAACCAAGTTTAGCACACTTCAACATGCATCAAGATGATTCTAAGTAATAATTTTTATTATTTTATAATTTATTTTTTCTAAAATTATAATCTTATTGATTGTGCAATTGTTATATTTTTATTTTTAAAAGTAAACCACTTAAGAAGAAGATTGTACCAGTAAACCTCATTAACTCATCTAGATAAACCTTAAAGTAAATATGAGTAAAATAATTTTAATTTAATTAACTATTGATTAGTCTTTTCAAAAAAAACAAGAGAAATAACATTAATGAGTAAATCTCATTTGAATTCATCTTGGCATGCTTTAACAAATAGAGAAACATGTGGAATATCGGTATAGTACTACTAATATTTAATTTAATTAATATGATTATTGTAATCTTATGTTTATGGTAAATAAACCAAGAGAAAGAGTAAAATGAACCTTGACCCTAAGTATATAATTGTCCTCTCTTCTTCTACATTTTCATCCTCTCTCAATCTTCAATTTTCAATTGACACAATGAATGAAACTTCAACACAGTACTTAAATCACCTCGCTCTGATCGACCACCAAAACTCTAGCTCAAAAAGAAATTTTAATCCCTACATAGATCACATTTATCATTTCAAGAGTAATAAATTTTCAAACTACCAGCTAGTTGTCTCTACAGAAACAACTGGTTGCAAATTTTACAAACTGAAAGCACAGTTTTTTTACTCAGAAATCACACACACCCATAATTGCCATGTTGTGCCACTTTGAACTTTGGCTGAGCAAAGAATTATTATAAATTCAGAAAAAAAACCTTGTGGAGTGTAGAAATGTAAAAGGTTAGTTGCATCAGTGGCGCTAGAATATTTCCTAGAAATTTCAAAGGGATAAATGACCATTGCAGTGGCAGCACTAAGGTAATTCTTAGAAACTAAAAGGGTAAAAACCACTTGCAATGGTTGCAAGCCCCTTCATATGCTTCAACTTATGAATATAATAAGTGAGTCTAAGATGAAAAAGCTTGACAAGCAGTTAGTGGATGAAAACATAAGAATTTCAGTCAAAACAACGTAAACAGCTCCTCATTTCCACTACCACTTGCAGTTCAAAGAAAAAATGATTTGTTCAAGAAATAGAAAAATAAGTAATTCTTGTCAACTCATCTATCTAATGACACATTCATCACCGCACAACATTTATTTTTTTTGGAAGAAGTCAATTGTCTGGTACAATGCTTTATGCTTTTATGGAGCAACTTAAAAACTTTTTTTGTACCCCACCTAGTGGGTTAAGGCTTTGTTGTCGTCGTCATCGTTGTTATCTGTTTCAATCTGGTAATTACTGATACATAGCTCTAACTTCAATTCTTCATTGCCAAATTTTTTTTAGGCAAGACAGAGAAGAGTTAGTAGCTCCTGTTTTTATCTATCCATATTTTAACACATATAAATCAAAATTACTGAATAACATTATGCTAATTATAAAAGGTGCACAATTGAAAAGTTGCCAAGCAGAACAATCTCTGATCAAGCTAAATGAATTTGACAATTGAATCGATTTTGATGAAGTGCAACTTTTGTATGTTAGATACGTTCAAAATAAATGAACCAAATATGAAGAAAAGAAGAAAAGTTTACCTGTCTGAAGATGTGAAGAACCGTGATTGTTGCAAAACTTTCCTTCTTTGATTGCATAATTTTTGCCAGATCAAGTAAAGTTCCATCCAGATGAACAGGGAACAATAAGTAGGCTTCATGCTTTCGTGATCCATCTTGTGTACCCTATATGACAATAAATAGAGCAGCACTCCGCTCATCATGTCAAATAAATATTTCATCTATAAATGATAATGAAAGAAAATAACATGAGCAACCTTGTTAGCACAAAGTGGCCTACAATGCCCTACAAGTTCATGAAAATAAAAAATAGTCCTACTATCAGTTCTATCAATTAGCAATAGTTCAATCATGAAAAAGTCAACTCTTCCAGACATTCATGAAACACAATTTATGTTTCTTTAAAAGACCGTGAATAATAATCCATTAATTATTCAATTCAAGAACTTTGGTGTATGCACACAATATATTTAAACAATACACGTATTCAAGCACTTCCATTGACAACTTCATAGTATAGACTATAGTAAAAATCCAAAATGTCAGCTAGAAAGCATGCTGCAAATAATGGAGGATAACAAGTGATTACTGTAAAATGGTTTTAAGTTCGAACCATCCAAGGGATCAAATTGTTGCTTTTGATGAAGAATTTGGTATAGATGAACTTAAACTACATAGATTGAACAAGCATCGGTTTGACTTGCCAAGCTGAAGAAAAAAGTGTAAAAAGAAAGTCAATATGCTTAGCAATATGACAGTCTTTCGAATGCATGTATTCTGTTTAATTTTCCTCAACAACTACTGGTTTGCTAATCAAGTCAAGCCATTATTCCATCATATATGATTAAAAGTTTGCAAGAAGGATGATATACAAATGTTTTAATTAGTAATCAAGAGTTTAACAAACATAGGAAACTGCAAAATATTCCAGCTCCATAAGTAACACACATGTTTGCAAAATAATACTAATACAAAAGTATGACAAATAGTTTTAACTTGCCTCCCTTACTATTAAGATGGATTTGTCATCAAGCTAAATGGCAAACATCAATATTTACTTTTAATTATAAAAAAACAGCGAACTCAAAAGAAATTTAGACCTTAACGGGAATGATAGCATGGTCAATGAGAGGAAGCAAATTAGGATGATTGAACAGGGACGAGACGTGGATCTCCTGCTTAACCAGCTCCAGCTGCTCCTCTGTCTGGATAATGACTTTCTTCATGGCATATGTTCCATCATCTAAAGCAAAGCATAAATCATCAAATTTGTTCATTGTACAACTACAACAAATAACTTGTCCCAGGGCTTTTCAGTCTTCCAGATGCTCTAATGAGTTGTGATTTCGACTAGATCCGATGAACTATTTCGGAAAAGAAAAACCCTTTTTCACACAGAACAAAAGAGTAATGCAGTTGACTAAACTAGACCACAAGTAACAATTCTGTGGGCGGAGAAAGAAGAGCCGATCGGAGTACCAATCACAGGAAGTTAGATTCGAGAGTTGATTTCGAACAAGGAAAGTGTAGATTGATGGCATACAGGGCAGCACGATACCTGATTTGTGGGAGGGATTGATCGACTTCTTGCTAGCAAGAGTGGAGTTGCCGTCGGCGACGACCTCTTTGACTAGGAAGACGAAGGCGAATCCACCTTCGCCGAGCTGCCTCAGGATCCGGAAGCGGTTGTCGTTGATCCAGACGTCGCCGCCGCCGTTGACGGCGTCGTAGAGGGCGTTGAGACCCGAGATGGAGCATCCCATCTCTCCTCCTCTTTCTCTCGCCCTCTCTCTCTCTCCCTCCCTCTCTTTCCGCTAAACCTCGGAATAAGTCTCGACGATGTTGGGCTTTGTAGAATCCAGCAATCTGTTTGATAAAAACCTAAAATGGTTCTTGAGCAATATGTCGACTGTTGTCGATAAGTCAACTGCGAATATATAAAAATAAGAAACACAAAATTACAAGTAACAGATTTACAAAAAAAATAGATGGAAATATAAATGAAAAAAATGTAAGAAAAAAGGGGGAAATAATTTTATTCATTATTTAATTTATAAATAATGTGTTTGCGAACTGAGTTTCAGTCAACGTGTGCAATTAGTCAACGCCGCCGGAGCCAGTTCATGGAAAACCTCAGCAGCTCGCTTCTTCGTTTTCTCTTTCCAACGCCGGCGATGGAGGTCGAAAAGGATCGGGAAATTAAATGGTGAAGGAGGGCAGCCCTCGCCGCCTAGAAGGACTGAATCCTCCCGGCGCCCGCTCCCACTTCGGCGAAGCCGAGCTTGATGCCGCCCACTTCTCCTCGAGCATCAGCACGTCGCCGTCGCCGCAATCAATGGAGCATGTCAGAATCAAAAGAAATTTAGATATCTCCATAATAACATGATATTATCCATTTTGAGGCTAAGCTCTCATGGTTTTACTTTTGGATTCTCCCAAAAGGTCTCATGCCAATGGAGATATCATTATTCCTTATAAGTCTGTGATCTTTTCTCATGTGTTTAGATGTGAGACTATATTTGTAACTTGCAACTTCAACAATCCCCCCTTCAAACAAAGGATCATATGCCCCCCCCCACAAGCAGAATCTCTTTCCGTTTTTATGTCTGATCCTCAACTTGGTGTTTGGTCCTCTTGATCAAGACATGAGAGGTCACACATCCTTTATTTAAGGCTTAACTCACATGGTTCGATATGGATCATGAAGAACGACTTGGCTCTGATCCCAATTGTTAGGACCAAAAAGAATTTAGATATATTCACAATGACATGATATTGTCCATTTTAGGCCTAAGTCCTTATGATTTTGTTCTTGGGCTCTCCCAAAAAATCTCATACCAATGGAGATATCATTATTTCTTATAAGCTAATAATCTTTTTCCATATGTTTAAATGTGAGATTATATTTGCAACTTGCAACCTCAACGTAGTCTTTCACCGTTCCTTCAACAATCACCTAACGCTTCTCCCATTCCAACAGAGGTAAGCTATTCAAGACCAGCATCCATCTCGACTTCAATCCAGATTTGGTTAAGAAATAATGATCTCAAACTTTTATCGTCTCTTCCGAGCATTTCAAGCTAATAATTCGAAGATATTTTACTTGCTGTGACAGAAAACGAAGATAAAAATCCCGACTTTGATATTACAAGATGATCAATCGAAGCTTTGCTCATCTTTTCCCAACGTTTCAAGCTAATAATTGGATTTCACTTGCTGCGATTGTAAGCGAGAATAGAAATCCCAGCTTTAATCCAGTTTTGCTAAGAAATAATATTTTACTCGCTGTGGTTGTAAGCTAATCTGTTCGGTTGGCAATCGTTGTGTATGCGAATTTGCCTATTACCTGTTTGCTCCTTTTCTGCTGTGTGCACAACAAGGAATCACATGATTGAAATATCAATTTACAGGTGCAACGAGCTGCATTCTTCAGGAGGTTCAATTGCAGTTCTCATAACCTTCTGGCTTCTCGAACAAAATTGAAAATTCAACAACTCGCACGATCAGGTTGATCTTTTCTGTGTCACATTTGGGACTCCCGTTGTTGGAGAAGGTGTTTCTGTTCATGCTCTCCAGCATGATGAATGGGCTTCTTGGCGGTATCATTCCATGCTGTTTGATTTCACGTCTGTCCAATTTAAATGAAAAATTCCAGGGAATTCTGCATTTCCTGTGTCCAAAACCATAGCACTTCAATCCAAAGCCTGAAGTGAGCTCCCTGCTTCCATATTAAACCATCAGGTTCCATATGATGTGCAGAAGTTCGGAGGAACATCTTCTTTATGAAGTGAGGATATAAAAAGCTCTTTGATGTGAAGTGCTGAAGTTAGGAATACGAGAAGACACCGCTTTCCCTTCCTCTTCCAATTAATGGAGGAATTGGGAAGTCATTGTACCCCTGTATATGTTCGTCTAAAGCAATTTAAAAAGGGTACGAGAGGAGATAAGAATAAGATCGGAAGTGGGATTTGGTTCATGAATATATCAAGAAGTGTTCGTCACCGTGACCTTCTTGCCGACAGCAAGTTCTCCAAGTCTTCAACAGTTTCTTCCACGCCAATCACTTTTCTTCTCTGTCGATCACTGTAAGTGTTTATTGTTATTTTTTGTATTTCATGCTAGAGATCTAATATTGGTATCAGAGCTCGTTAGATTTGTAAAAGTATGAAATTTCCGAAATCATATATGTTCACTCAATCGCGTGATTGTTCTTTTCGATGGTTTCTCTCTGTTCACCTCGCTAGCCCAATGACCATGTTTGTCATAGAGAAAAAATCACGGCGATGGTTGTTGCTGGGGCTGGCTGTTGCGACAGGTGACTTCTATTGCTGAAAAGCACTGGCGATCAAACTGAATCGACCGATAACTCGCATTTGTTGCGACCATAGAGAAGTTTTTAATCGATTAAAATTATAATTTAATTAATTAAAACATGCGTAATCGATTGAAAAACAGATCTGATCGATTAAAATAAACTTTAATGATTAAGAGAGATACTTAATCAATTAAAAAAGAATGCTTAATCGATTAAGAAATATGTTGATCGATTAAGGTAAAGAAAAGTTTGATTTAAGTAAATCAGACAAATAAATAAATATAAAAAAGCAAGCAGAGGGATGTTGTCACGAAGGATCGAACATCAAACCTTTCACAAGGCTAACACTCTACCAAAGAGCTATAATGATATTTATTTTTATATCTGGTTTAATTAATTTGAATCAGACTATCTAATTAGAATTGAGTTTGATTTAATCAGATTAGATTGGTCTAATCCGACCAAGTTTGGTTCAAATCATTAGTTGGTTCAACCAAACCAGTTTGATCAATCAATAGGTTGAACTTAAACTTAAATAAGCTTAGATGAAATAACAATAATAAAGCATCCAAATCGATCAGTCCAGTATCACTACAAGGAAAACATATTTTACCGACAGAATTTTCGACAGAAAAATATTCCGTTGGAAATTTCCGACGGAATTTTATTTTCCATCGGAAATTTCCGACGGAACAATATCCCGTCAGAAATTTCTGACGGAATTCTATTTATGTCGGAAATTTCCGACGGGAAATAAAATTCCGTCGGAAATTTTCGACGGAAAATAAAATTTCGTCGGAAATTTCCGAAGGAAATAGAATTCCGTCGGGAAAATTCCACGTGGGTTGAGTTTTTCCCGACGGAATTATATTTCCGTCGGAAATTTATGACGGAAATAGAATTCCGTCGAAAAATTGTGTTATTAGGGCAGATCGACTTCCCCTTTCCCTCACCCGTGCTCCATCCGTCTGCGATCCACGACGTCGCCACCTTCGGTCTCCTCCCTCACTCGCGATTGCTCGTTCTCCGGTAAGTTCATTTTTTTCTCCTTTGATCGGCCGGCCGGCAGGATCGTGGCCGCGGTAAGATCTGGCCGCGCGCGGGCACGGCCGGCCATATCTGGTGCCCGGTTAGCCAGCGCTGGCCGCTCCCAGCCAGAGCTGGCCTTGCCCATGCTCATTAAGAGCTGGCCCGCCCAACCCACGCTTCTCTTTTATATGATTGCACCTAATTGAGATAGGAATGCTAGTTTTTAGAACAAACAATAACCAGATATGTGGTAGTAGATTTCAATAACATTGCACAATGTCATGGATGTTTAATGTGGTGAATTACCTGATGAGAAAATGCATAAGCTAGTCCTCTTTCTCTTCTTATTGCTACTTCTTGCTTGGTCAATAGGTTTGCTTCAATTTGCTCCTTTGTTTGCAAACTGTCGTCCCATTCTTCTCCCATCTGCTATCAGGTGGAATTTGAGCAGGCTAAAATCTAAATATGCTTTACCTTCCGTGATGTTCTAAATTAACGCTCAGTGCAGCTTCTAAGCATTTTCTTGGGTCAAAAGGTTCCAGAAACATTAGAATTAAAAATAATATGAACATTTATGAAGAAAAAAAATTGCAAGTCCTGACCTAAATTTATCATATTTCATTTCTCATAATCAAGTGTCCTATAAACATTGAAAAACCATGTCCAACAAGTATCTTTAAACGAATAGCAAGAACTAGAAAAATTGAGAATACTTTAAACATAACTCCTGCTGCTCCAAAAATTGAGAATTAAAAATATGATTTTAAATATAATTTATTTTTTCTTAGGTTATTATTTTTACTGGTCTTCTCCGACTTTCATCTATCTTCAGGTAGAATTAATAATTTAGCTACATCTTACTGAACACCATGATACTTACTTTCATTAGAATAATTTATGTATATCTTAATGAATTTATTTTAATTGTATTCTGATTAGGCAACAATGTATATGAACAAGGCTTGGATGTTCAACCGATTAGACAATGGATTTATTAAAGATGATTTTATTACTGATCTTGAACAATTTATGAATTTTGCTAAGAGTCATCCAGAATGTATGGATGGTGATAAGTTAAAGTTATTGATGCAGTCTGACTTGATTGTTATTTTGATGTTGACACCGATTTAAGTTTAGGTTAGTAAGATAAGTTCGGCTTAAGTCCTGGTTGGGGACTGGGCATGAGTCCTGGTGAGTAAAGCAGGGTGATGGAAATCCCAGTGAGTGAAGTCGGGTCCCAGTGAGTGAAGCCGGGTGACGGAAACCCCGGTGAGTGAAGCCGGGTGACTGAAACCCCGGTGAGTGAAGTCGAGTCCTGGTGAGTGAGGCCGGGTGATGGAAATCCCGGTGAGTGAAGCCGGGTGACGGAAACCCCGATGAGTGAAGCCAGGTCCCGGTGAGTGAAGTCGGGTGATGGAAACCCCGACGAGTGAATCCGGGTCCTAGTGAGTGAAGCTAGGTGGAAGGAAACCCCGGTGAGTGAAGCCAGGTCCTAGCGAGTGAAGCTAGGTGAAGGAAATCCTGGTGAGTGAAGCTAGGTGAAGGAAACCCTGGTGAGTGAAGCCAGGTCCTAGCGAGGGAATCTAGGGTGAACAAAGTCCCAGTGAGTGAAGCTGGGCACGGAGTCTCGGTCCGGGAGACTGAGCATTGCGTGTACTGGTCGGGGCACGTGAGCTCTTTCTCCGGGACCAGAATGAGTCAGAGAAGGCTAGGGAGCCTGTTCTATGGACTCAGGGTTAAATTAGTCGGAGCTGGATCGGTCTGGAGACCGATCAGGGAGTTGGCACTAACTCCTTGTTGTGGATCGGTCTGGTGACCAATCCAGGGAGTTTGATCGTTCTGGTGAACGATCAGAGAGAGGACAGAATGTTTCTGTTTGGCTTTGATCGTTCTGGTGAACGATCAGGGAGAGAACAAAATGTTTCTGTTTGGTTTCTGATCGTTCTGGTGAACGATCAAAGAGAGATCAGTAGGTTGTCTGGAGAACCCTGATCGATCAAGGTGACCGATCAAGGTCCTCTTGGATCGATCAGGATGGGTCTTGATCGGTCCAGAGGTGGCCTGATCGGTCACTGTGACTGATCAGGGCACAACCCGATCGGTCAGGTGACCGATCAGGTCAGGAGCCTGTAGGGAGTTGGAGAAAACTCCAGCAAGGTGGTGGATCGGTCACCATGACCGATCCACGATCCCTGATCGGTCAGTGTGACCGATCAGGGAGTCACTGGATCGATCAGGAGGTTACCTGATCGATCAGGGTCTTCACTGATCAGTCGGGTGACCGATCAGTGTCTGATAACTTTGATTCAAATCCGCTGTCAGACTTCTGATTTCACTCTGATCATTTCTGTTTTCTCTGCTACCTTACTGATTCACTTTTAATTTGTTGTGCTAAGCATCTGTTAAGTGTGCAGGTAATGCAAGGATGACTCAAATGAAGAAGGAGGGTCAACTGGAGACTTTCGCTTCGCCAGGTTTGTCTGTTTTCCCTTCGCAGGTTTCAACGGCTTCTAGCGCGGGCTGGCAACTGCTGGCGAAGCTGACGACTGACCTGAGGCTCGGCTGAAGAGGGTTCAGTGGAGTCCAGTAGAGGCCAGTGGGTTGGTGGCGGAGGTTGCTGCAGACGCTCCTATGAGCTGCAGACTCGCTGGTGAGTTGCAGATGCTCCTGGGATGAACCTGGCGATGGGCAGAGGTTTAAGAGTTGGCTAGCGAAGAAGCCTCAGTATCTCTCTGAACCTTAAGCAACTTTGTGATCTTTGCAACTAAGCATCTTTTGAATCCTTTGCAACTTGAGCACTTGGGAGGAGTTGAGAATGTTGCGAGGCGATCAGCAAGCAGACATCGTGAGAAGGAAGAGCTAAGTGAAGGCTCTTGCCAAGGTTGTGCTGTGTTGTGAGTTGTGCTCTGTAAACGTTCTTCTTCGCTTGCTTGTGCTCTGTAAGATTCTCTTTGTTTTTGTGCTTATTTTCATATCATCTTGAGACTATTGTGAAGAGGTTTCTCCACCGAGAAGGAGGCTGTGATATCCGGATTTCCGGGACTTGATCTGCCGACGATCAAGGGATCACCCACCTTACGGGCACGCCAAGGAGTAGGGGCAAGTTATCCCCGAACCTTGTAAATCTTTGTGTCATTTCTGTTTGGTTTCTTTGTTTCTCTTTATTTCTGTCTTTCTGCTTATTGTTTTCTTCCGCTGCTAAGCCAATCGCAGAAAGATCAAAGAAGGCGAAACTTTGTGTGTCTGGCTATTCACACCCCCTCTCTAGCCATCCAAGGACTAACAAAAGTGTCCGTGTAATAATAGAAAATGCAGAAATATAAACTACCGTGATGAGGATGCGGTCAGAGTACATATGTGTAGAAATGGATTTGTGCCAAATTACTATAATTGGTACTGTCATGGAGAACCTTATGTATATGAATCAATTGGCCCTTCTGTTGGTTCATCATCTGGTACTTTTGTTGCGTCCCTCGAACCATCAACTAATGATATTGCAATGCAATCAATGGTTCAAGATGCGATGAATGCAGCTGATTATTCCAACATAGATGAAATACTTGCACCTGAATATCAGCAATTATATGAAATATTAAAATCTAGTGAAAGAGAATTATGGGAAGACATTCCTTCTGGTCATTCTCAGTTATCAGCTATTGCAAGGTTGTTAAATATGAAAGTAGAACATCATTTTTCAGAAAGATGCTATGATGAAATATGTCAATTAATGTCAGAGTTACTCTTTGCTGATAACATAATGACTGATAGCTTTTACAATACAAAGAAATTGGTTAGAGATTTAGGTTTGCCTGTAGAAAAGATTGTGTTGGAGCAATCGACCCTAAGATGATCCGGAGTGACCATAGGTTTTGATGTTTAGGCAAAGGGTTTAAGTTAGGTTTTCCCATGTGTTCTTATATGTGTATGTTGAGTGTGCAGGTTGTACAGGTTACACATATAAACTTGACTGGACGGCCTCGGTACGGTGAAGGATGGCATGGAGGCAAGCTGGAGGCTTGCGTGCGCATCTGAGGGACCTTGGTGAGCAGGGACGATGAGCTGATGGGCGCGGACCTCGAGGCATGCGTGAAGGATGACATGGAGGCAAGCTGGAGGCTTGCGTGCATCCGAGGGACGGGAGCCGAAGATGAAGAGAGCGCGAAGGCAATACTCGAGGCTGCGGAGGAGGAATCAGTCGAGTCGTGAGGGTATGAGTGCTGTGTGATTGTACTCGGGAAAGTCCTAGGGTTGAGTGCTGAGAGAAGTGTACTCGGGAAGGGAAACCTTAGGTGTGTGAGTAGGGCAGTCGACTGCCATTGTGGCAGTCGACTGGTGAAACTCACAGAATGGTCTCAGGCCTGGACCAGTCGACTGCCCTGGGGGCAGTCGACTGGTAGGTGGCTGGTGAGCTGGCTGAGAATTCGAACGTTGAGGTGCAACGGTCGAATTTGGCTGGCACCAGTCGACTGCCCTAGGGGCAGTCGACTGGTAGCGAGAAATCAGCCCCGAGTCCTATTTAAAGAGGACTTCGTGGTGGCTGAGCTTCTTGACGAATCTTGCTTGGCTAAGGCAAGATAGTAGTCTACTTTGTTCTCTAAGTGTCCTTGGTGTTGTGGCGAGATTTCTCCACCCACAAGGAGCGACGAGTTCTAGCCGGAGGTTATCCGGGGTTTGATCCGCCGAAGGATTGTTGGATTAGTCACCCGACCGGGGTGGATACCAACTAAATCTGGTATTGTTAGCATTGTATTTATTGTTTTATTTGTATTTCCGCTGCGCTAACAATCTTGTAGGAAGAAGGGGTTCGAAAAATCGCTATTCACCCCCCCCTCTAGCGGACGGCAACGATCTTACAGATTGATTGTTGTCTAAATAACTGTATGCTATATTGGAATGAAAACAGTGAACTGAATGAACGCAAAATCTGTAGTCACCCGCGTTATAAGCATCGTACTCGTATACTAGGGAAGAAGACGAAAAACATTGCATGGAAAGTCATGCATTATTTTCTGTTAACTGCTAGACTTCAACGCTTATATGCATCTGCCGCTATAGCAAGCTACATGATGTGGCATCATGAGCATGAGCACGAAGCAGGTATTATGTGTCATCCCTATGATTCCCCTGCATGGAAACATCTTGATACTGTATATCCTTCATTTGCAATAGAACCTCGGAATGTTAGATTGGGCCTTTCTGCATGCAGATGGTTTTCAGCCATTTGGTCATTCGGGACAGCAATATTCATTTTGGCCAGTAATATTGACACCTTATAATTTACCTCCATGGATGTGCATGAAAGACGAATTTATGTTCCTTACTGTACTAATTCCTGGTCCAACCAATCTTAAAGATAAGATAGATATTTTCCTTCAACCTCTAATTACCGAGTTGAATGAATTATGGAATGTAGGGTCAATGACTTATGATGTTGCAAGTAAAACAAATTTTCATTTGCAAGCTACATTATTATGGACAATTAGTGATTTTCCAGCATATTCAATGTTATCTGGATGGAGCACAGCTGGTAAATTAGCATGCCCACACTACATGACAGATTCTGATGCATTTTCATTACCTTGTAGTGGGAAGGTATCTTGGTTTGATAATTATCAAAAAATTTTACCTGTCGACCACCCTTTCAGGCAAAACAAACAAAATTTCCTAAAAAATATTGTAGTCAGAAAATGTTCTCCAATTTATGCTTCAGGTGAAGAGATTATTGATCAAATAGACAGTTATGGATTCCTACCAGTGTCTCAACCTGGTTCTGATGAGATAAATAAATACATTGTTAGGATGTGCAAGTGTGGATGGAAGAAGAGGAGTAATTTTTTGGAGTTTCCATATTGGAAGTATCTTCTCATTCGACATAACTTAGATGTCATGCATGTTGAGAAAAATTTCTTTGATAATATCTTTAACACTATCATGAATGTGCCTAGAAAAACTAGACACGGCAAAATCACGTGAGGAATTAAAAGAACTATTTAACTTACCAGAGTTGCATATGAATCAAACAACCAATAGATTTTCAAAGGCTTGTTATACATTGGACAAAGATGGTAAAGAAATTTTATGTAATTGGTTAAGAGAAATAAAATTCCCTAATGGGTATGCCTCAAATATGGCTCGATGCGTGGATATGAATAAGTTGAAGATGTTTGGAATGAAGAGTCATGATTGTCATGTGTTCATGCAAAGACTAATTCCAGTAGTTTTTAACGACTTACTTCCACAAAATATTTGACAAACACTTACAGAATTGAGTCTTTTTTTTAAAGATTTGACGGCAAGGTGTATTATGATGGATAATATGCTTCGGCTAAAAATAGACATTCCTTTCATAGTATGCAAGCTGGAGCGCATATTTCCACCCAGTTTTTTTGATTCAATGGAACATTTACCAGTACATTTACCATATGAGGCAGAAATAGCTAGTCCAGTGTAGTATAGATGGATGTATCCATTCGAATGATTTTTGAGAAAATTAAAGAATAATGTTCGTAACAAAGCAAGAGTTCAGGGGTCAATATGTAATGTCTATCTGGTTGAAGAAGCATCTTCTTTCTGCTCTTATTATTTTGCTGACAATGTGAAAACCAGACATCGTAAGTGTCCTAGAAATTCTGATGATGCTCAACCGAATGACCCATCATTGCTTTCTATTTTCAACTTTCCCGGTAAGCCAATGGGTGCATCTGTTACTAGATGGTTAACTGAACAAGAATATAATGCTGCAAGAATATACATATTGTTAAACTGCGATGAGGTCAAACCATACATAAAGTAAGTTGATTTCTCTAATAATCATGTTATCCTATATTAAATGTTTGCTTGATATATCAATTGACTTAAAATATTTCTCTGTCACAGCTTATACGAACAACAACTATATATACAAAATCTATCACTGGGTGTAAGTGAGGTCGCTGAAAAGTTAGAGGTCGAATTTGCACTATGGTTTGAAATATATGTAAGTTGGAATATCATCAAAAAATTTATATATTTATGTATATTCAAATAAATAGACATAAATATATGTGAATTGAAAAGTTAGAGGTCGAATTTGCAAGTGATAGTCAACTGTAGCTGCTCAAATAAAAAAACTTATTTTTTCTTATTTGTTTGTGTGCTTTTTCTATGCATATATGTGAATTGAAAAAAAACTAATTTTGTTACTGGTTTGTCAGTTTTGTACTGATAATATTATTTTTTTCAATTCCAGATGTCGCATGAGATATGCACCATGATTTGTTGCTATGAGCAATATCGTGAGCTAATGGAGCAGATATAGGAGGTTGACTATAGTCTGTTTCTCGGAATCCAAGGAAATATAGAAAAGTTGGATTGACTATTTTGGAAACTCGAGCAGGAAGAGTTTCCAATCTTGGATGACTACATAATCGGAGCATTGATTCGTTCATTGCCCAAGGCATACGAGAGAAGTGTTGGGACCAGTAGGCGAGCTAGAGGGGGGGTGATTAGCTCCGATTCGCTCTTTGATGATTTGTCGCGGCGGAAGACTCGAGCAAACGCTAACACAAAGGATTTACTTGGTATCCACCCCGGTCGGGTGACTAATCCAAGGATCCACTCTCCTCACACTCTCATGCACTATGAAAGTCTCCTTCTTGAGGTGGAGAAACCTCTTACAAGCTTGTTACAAAGATACAACAAGAACAAAGCAAATACAAGATAAAATCTTACAAGATTTACAAATAAGCTCACACTTTGCTTTCCTTGCTATCTTCAAGCTTGTGATTGCCTCTTGGACCTTGGAAATGCAGCAGCAACGAGCTCCAAGGCTTCCCTTGAAATGGCAATGTAGTTGGAGAAGAAGAGGAGAAGTTGTCCAGCCAAAGACCTGCGCGAAAACCCTTATACCCGACGCCTAGGGTTTGGTAATCGATTAACCAATCGATTACCACGTAGGATTTAGCCGTTCAACGGCTAGTTTTCGAACGGTAATCGATTAGCCAATCGATTACCCGTGCCCTGAATCGATTACCCAATCGATTCAGAGCTTCTCTGTTCTCTCGCGCAAACTCTGTGATCGATTACCCCAATCGATCAAGAAACACCTTAATCGATTGACCAATCGATTAAGGAAGGCTGAATCGATTACCCAATCGATTCAGCTACCTTCTATCCTCTTGCATAAACACCCCTAATCAATTCAGCTACCCAATCGATCACCCAATTGATTGAGTCCAACCTAACTTGTCTCCACAAGTCTAGGATCCCCTACCAAGTGTCCGGTCAACCCCGTTGACCAACTTGGATTTCTCCTGCCTAGCTCCCAGCTCGGACTTACCCTGGTTCCACTAGGTGTGCCTAGTCCCACTAGGTCTTTTGCAGTGCCAGCGTACGATCTCCCCGATCTACCTGGACTTCACCTAGTCCCACTAGGTCTTTTGCCTTGCCAGCGTACGATCTCCCCGATCTACCTGGACTTCACCTAGTCCCACTAGGTGTGCCTAGTCCCATTAGGTCTTTTCCCGTCAAGCCTCCAGTCGACCTTGACTCACTTGACTACCTACGACATTCAAACATTATTGTCAAACATCGAAACATATGACCTCAAGCTCACCCGAGCTTTGTCAAACTAGGTCAACTCTGACCTAACCAAGATTGCACCAACAATCTCCCCCTTTTTGATGTTTGACAATATGATTGAGAAAGACTAAACCCTATTAGCCTTTCAATTTTCTCCCCCTTTGACACACATCAAACACTCTCCCTAAGAGCCTGTATGGTCAAAGGTATACCTAATGGAAATCTCATACTTTTCATTGAACCTATGCTCAACCTTGAGCACTCATGAAGATTCCCAATCTCCATTCATTCACTTATTCCAAAAATAAAAATTCAAGCACATGTTGTTAAGGAAGATCTCCCCCTCAAAACATGCTCTAAACCTCTATCATTGCACCAACAATGATTTTTGAGTTCCTAAACCTTTAGGAAAACTCAACTTGAGGTAATTGAGATTTTGAAATTCAAAATTTGAATTAAAATCTCTCCTTAACCCTTAAATGTTCACCAAACTATTTCCCTTTTTGATTTCACAATGAAATATACCCAAATATACTTATAAAAGTAATTCTAGGGTTTAGGGATTGGTAGGTTACTCAAAAATGGGTTATTGGACTGAAAATAGACATTTTCAGTCTCACCAATCGATTGGTGTTGGGAACCAATCGATTAAACTAGCCTTAATCGATCAACGAATCGATTACGGCTGACTGTAATCGATCAAATGATCGATTACGCGAGCTTCTGTGCTCGTAAAAAGATCGACCAATCGATTGACCAATCGATTGGATATGGTCCCAATCGATCACCTGATCGATTGGGAGTTTCTGAAATCTGAAAACAATTCCAGATCCGAAATTCAGAAACCCCTAAATAATTCTACAAAATTCGAAAAATTCTAAAATTTTGTGTAGACATTATTTATACCATATACTATCAAGGAAAAATAATTTTCTATGAAAATACCTTCCTTTTTCAAAGATTGACACAAAATTGGAAACCATTGAAATACTTCAATGTTTCACTCTATTTTGTATCCAATTCATCAATGATGAGATCTATCAAAAGATACTCTTTACCAAGGTTTTCCAAGATAGTTTTGAAATAGTTTTCAAAAACAATTTCCAACCATATTCCTTGGGCCAAATGCACATGACTTGTACATTAGCTTTCCCAATGATTGGAGTTCATTGAATCTCATGTTTTGATGATACCAAAACTCAAATAAGTGCACTTTATCAACACTTTTAAGTTTTGTTCATCTTCCTAACATCTCACTTGTTTCTAATGTGTCTTCAAACACATACAAGTCAACTTATGGTCTTAGTGAGATGTAAAAGTCATATTCTCCCTAAACTAAGGGTTCATGCATTTCTATCTAGACATTATAAGCTTTGATCATCCACCTAGGATATCAATTAATGACAATGTCCTTAAGTTCAATAAAAATTGATTTATGCATGATTAATGACTATGACATGTATCATATTAGAATTTTCAAAAGAAATTTTAACTAGATGATGCATGTATGACATGACATGTAATATTTTTATAATAAAATATGAATGATGAAATATGATGTCATGGCATGTGATAGGGCATACAAAACATGGCATAGTAGTATAAAAGAATATACCTAGATTTCCTATCTAAGTATCAATAACTCATCGCTAAGCCATTGATAATCCTAAATTTGCCCTAATTTCCAAGATAATGCCAAAACTCCCCAACTTAGCCTATCTTTGGATTCTAACCTAGTTGTGCCAACTTTATCAAGTTTAATCCTCTAAAAATATAGTTTGGCACAAATTTACTCCTCCTAGAGTAAATAAATGAATTCTTCATTTTCAAGGGTAGTAGTTCCTTGAAAATGTCCCAAAGTGCCAACTTCATCAAGGTTGGGTTAACTACCCTTCCAATTAGAGTTGACACTCCCTAGACCTATCTAGGGTATGGCGAACACACTCTTAGGAACCCAACACCTATTGGTGCTCCTAGGGTGTTCTAGGTATTCACTAGGGATGACCTCCCTTGATACCTTCCTAAAGACTTTCTTAGGCTTTTCCGAAGCCTTAGTCATGTTGGTCTTGTCTTGGTCAACCCTAGGGATGGCTTCCCTTGTGGCCTTGACTTGACTTCTAGACCTAGATTGAGTTCCATACCTATATGGAACTCTATGGTAGGATGGGCCATCATCCTTAGTTTTAGGTTTGTACCCCAAACCTTTCTTGCTCCTAGAGGGTCCTTGATTTCCTAAATCTAGGTTTTGATCCTTAGATCCCTTAAATAGATTTTCTATTCTTTTGAGGGATTTTTCTAGTTTATCAAGTTTTGACCTCAAAACTTGATTTTCAATCATTACCTCCTCAAGGCTTGGTTTTCTAATATAGCCTTGGTGATTATTTTTCTTAGCCTTGGATTGGGTAGGTCTTCCTTGGAAATTCCTAATTTGTTCCCTATCCTTAGAAGTGGTAGTCCTAGCATGGAAAGCTCTATAGTTTTCCTTAAGGTTTTTATACCTCCTATTTTCATGATAAATAGCATTAAAATGATAATAGTTATCTCTAGCATGCATATTATCATGATGAAAATAAGTATCATTACCTAATGGTACCTTAGTGTTATTCTTGGAGGCTCCCCCTTGATTTGAGCTCCTCCTTTTGACTTTGGTCAAATTCTTCCCTTTTGGACATTGATTTCGATAATGTCCCTTTTCTTTGCATAAGAAGCACACAATGTGCTTCTTATCCTTCTTTGCCACGGGGCCGACCTCCTTTGGCTTCTCCTTGGTCGTGGGTGCCATTTGCACCTTCTTCTTGACCAATTTTGGACACTTACTCTTGTAGTGCCCTCTTTCCCTACACTCAAAGCAAATGATGTGATTTTTATTTTTGCAAGTTGAAATATTTATACCTTTGCTTGTAGGGGTGTGACATGACTCTTCACTTGATTCGGAAGTAGATACTTCTTCTTTTTCCGGAATCAATGACCTTTGCTCCCCCTCAATCCTAGAGGTGGAGACTTCTTCTTCTTCTTCATTGACCTCGGATGATGTTGAAGCTTGTCTTTGATCCGATGTCAATGACACATTTTGCTCCCCCTCAATCCTAGAGGTGGAGGCTTCTTTAGCTTCATCTTCGGATGTTGAGCACCTCTCAACTTCCGAGTCCTCTTCACTTGATGAATCTCCCTCTTCGGATTTATCTTGATTTGGTATAGTGGAGGGATCTTCATGAAGCCTTGCCAATTTGCTCCATAGCTCTTTGGCGTCTTGAAATTCTCCAATCTTGTCCAAGATGGTGCTTGGCAAAAGATTGACCAATAGCTTGATCACTTTGTAGTTGGCCTCGCATCTCTTGATTTGCTCCTCATTCCATTTGCTTTTCTTGAGGAGCTTTCCTTTTGAGTTTGTTGGAGCTTCAAAACCCTCCATTAGAGCAAACCATTGCTCTATCTCCATCATGAAATAATTTTCGATCTTTGACTTCCAAAGACCAAAATTCGCCTTGTCGAATGGTGGAGGTGCCCTTGTGTCATAGTCAAACTCCATTTATGAAATTGAAACCCCTTGATGATGACTTCTTGAAATTAGGGTTTCTTCCAACTTCTTCTTCTTCCTCTAGCTCTTGCCCTCTTGGCGATGAGTCCAAATAAGAGCAACCTCGCTCTGATACCACTTGTTGGGACCGGTAGGCGAGCTAGAGGGGGGGTGATTAGCTCCGATTCGCTCTTTGATGATTTGTCGCTGCGGAAGACTCGAGCAAACGCTAACACAAAGGATTTACTTGGTATCCACCCCGGTCGGGTGACTAATCCAAGGATCCACTCTCCTCACACTCTCATGCACTATGAAAGTCTCCTTCTTGAGGTGGAGAAACCTCTTACAAGCTTGTTACAAAGATACAACAAGAACAAAGCAAATACAAGATAAAATCTTACAAGATTTACAAATAAGCTCACACTTTGCTTTCCTTGCTATCTTCAAGCTTGTGATTGCCTCTTGGACCTTGGAAATGCAGCAGCAACGAGCTCCAAGGCTTCCCTTGAAATGGCAATGTAGTTGGAGAAGAAGAGGAGAAGTTGTCCAGCCAAATACCTGCGCGAAAACCCTTATACCCGACGCCTAGGGTTTGGTAATCGATTAACCAATCGATTACCACGTAGGATTTAGCCGTTCAACGTCTAGTTTTCGAACGGTAATCGATTAGCCAATCGATTACCCGTGCCTTGAATCGATTACCCAATCGATTCAGAGCTTCTCTATTCTCTCGCGTAAACTCTGTGATCGATTACCCCAATCGATCAAGAAACACCTTAATCGATTGACCAATCGATTAAGGAAGGCTGAATCGATTATCCTCTTGCATAAACACCCCTAATCAATTCAGCTACCCAATCGATCACCCAATTGATTGAGTCCAACCTAACTTGTCTCCACAAGTCTAGGATCCCCTACCAAGTGTCCGGTCAACCCCGTTGACCAACTTGGATTTCTCCTGCCTAGCTCCCAGCTCGGACTTACCCTGGTTCCACTAGGTGTGCCTAGTCCCACTAGGTCTTTTGCAGTGCCAGCGTACGATCTCCCCGATCTACCTGTACTTCACCTAGTCCCACTAGGTGTGCCTAGTCCCACTAGGTCTTTTGCCTTGCCAGCGTACGATCTCCCCGATCTACCTGGACTTCACCTAGTCCCACTAGGTGTGCCTAGTCCCATTAGGTCTTTTCCCGTCAAGCCTCCAGTCGACCTTGACTCACTTGACTACCTACGACATTCAAACATTATTGTCAAACATCGAAACATATGACCTCAAGCTCACCCGAGCTTTGTCAAACTAGGTCAACTCTGACCTAACCAAGATTGCACCAACAAGAAGTTACACACTAGATATGGGGACGCTATGAATGTTGTATCTCATATACTAAGTTATGTAAGCAGCTACTTCGTCATGAATTTCCAGAAGATCTAGAAGATTCTGAGGAAGACCCATAACAAGATCCTGAAGATCCTGAAGATTCTGAAGATTTTGTGCAGGATCTAGAGGAAGACTCTGAAATATTTGAGAAAGATTCTGAAATGTTTAAAGAATATCCAAAAATCTGATAAGCCCAATTATACTAGATTAATTTGTCACGAAATGTATGGGCTCATCAGATTTAGAATTTATAAATGAAAGCTGGAAACCCTTTTACAATCAAAAGTATGAAAATGTAATATAGGGGCCACAGGTCGTATTTTTCTCGGGGCTAGTTGACGTTGTGTGATTCGCACTTGTATTTGTGTGTCGTTTTTGAATTTCGGGTTTCGATTAAATAATTGGGTTTTGGTTTCAATTAGAAATGGAAACACGACGAAAATGAAGAAACTTAATTTAGTGAGCTAGACAAGGATTTGGCATTAAAGAACTCAATCATTTTGAGGCTTAAGTGACTCATGCAACTAGCAAAATTTTTGAAGCAAAGCTAACACAAAGGCAATACCAAAATCTTCACTGATTATGGTATGCAGAAATGCAATCCTGGAATACAAGAATAAAAATTTCAATTTAGAAACAATTTGGATGTAAAACAAGGTTTCACAATTGAACCTAAGTGCAGAAATGTAGCTCTCAATTCAATGACAACCCGAATGCAAATGGAAGCTGTTTTCAAGTATACAATGCATTAAAAGAATGGTTTGACCCTGGTACGCAATTCAGATAGGGGCTAGCTGCAGTTTGGGATACAACAGAACATCAATTTGTGTGAAGCAGGTGGCTGAGAAACAACCTAATTGCATACAGATTCCAAAAGCAAGGGAATGTCAAGCCACGTGGAAATTCAGAAAAGACTACACTTTGCTGGAAGCACCACCTCAGAAATCAAGTCAAGGATTGAAATTCAGCAAATCCAAAACTGACACGCAGGAATAGAGGTTGGCACGCAGACTAGGTAACATGATGTGCTGAAAATAATGCTCGGTGCAAAGATCTTAGCCGATACAAGCTTCATCAAAATTAAGCTTAGGATTGCAGAAATTGACACCAGCTTTCAGAATGGAACTGAATATGGCAGAAATTAAAATTGGAAGGCAGACTTGAAGCTGAATTGCAGTAATCGAAATTCAGAAATGCAACATGTGCAGGAAATTTCAGAAGTGAAACAAACATCTGCTAACTGTAAAAAAAGTTTATGGAAAATTCAGTAACTACAACTTGAAATCCAGCAGGGATTAAACAAGACAAAAATTGAGTTGGAATAAGCTTAAGAATTCGAAACTGAAATTTTCAGAACTAGAGCAAAAAGCTGATACGCATAAATAAATTGGCACGCAAAGAATTGAACTAAAATTAACTGAAATTAAACACAACTATCCACTAGATAAGTTCCTAACTACTCAACTTAAAGGATTAAAGCTAGATTACGCATGAAACAATGTAATAAACCAAGTTAACCAAACTGAAATTCGAAAACAGCATCTAAACTACAGCAGAAACGAAATTTACAGCTAAAACAATGAAATTAGACTATCTAAGCTACTCCTCAACCATTCCTCAACTCAAGAGCTCCTTGGTCGTCAATCAAGGGAGAACCTCGGACCCGCAAGCTCCGCAAATCAGCAGGAAATGTCTCTGCTACCGAATCTGATCATATCACGCTCAAACTGAAATTCAGCTCCGAATTCTTCAATCTCGCTGTTATGGCTTGCGAATTTGATTTGGGAATGACCGAGACCTTCCAGGGAACCCCTCTGGTCAGCTCGAATGTGGTGGAAATGGAATACAGCTGAGTTCGTTGAGTTCGGATAGCAAATCTGCCGAGACCTCGCGCAACTTCGCTATTGAGCAGAAATCGAATCTGAGACCTCGCTGAGAATCTCTTCACTGACCTAACCCTTGTTTTGATGATGGATTGAGGGATCGCGCCTCCTTTGATGAAGAAAACAGCTCGAAAAAATGAAGAAGAACTGAAGAAGAAACCGAAGAACGGCGGAGACGCGACAAGGCTGGGCTGCGGCAATTTTCTGATTAAATAGGAAACAATGGACGGCCCAGATTGATCGGAGGAGATCCAACGGTAGATCTTGGTCTGATTTGAGCCAAACTTTTATGATGATGATCTGGGGTCAGGATCTGCCTTGTGGTAGCTCGGATCCTCCAGATATGCAACGGATGGTCCAGATCAACTCTATCTGTGAATGGACGCTCTAGAGCCCTCCTTGCTTGATCCAACGGCTGATTGAGCTCTGATTGGGATGAAACCTTCAGATCTTGATCATAGAGCTTGATCAACCCTAACCCTAGTTCGGATTGCTTCAGATCGTCCCGGATGGCTCAGATCTAGCCGCTCTTGAATCGGACGGCCCGGATTAATCCAAAACATGATAATTCGATCCGGTTCACATCCGACTCAGGTTTGACCCAGTATGCCCTAAGTCCAGGATCTTTTCTTGCCTACAAAAATATATCAGAAAATTAGTGGCCAAATAATCCAAAAATATGCAATTTTGCAATTAAGTCCAAAATGAGATAAAGTTCCAAAACCTAGGGTAAAATCATAATTAAGCAATAAAAACATAGGTCAAACATGGATTTTAGCAATTAAAATAATCACAAAAATGGTACTTATCACTACTTCGTCATGAATTTCCAGAAGATCTAGAAGATTCTGAGGAAGACCCATAACAAGATCCTGAAGATCCTGAAGATTCTGAAGATTTTGTGCAGGATCTAGAGGAAGACTCTGAAATATTTG
Organism: Boesenbergia rotunda; assembly: GCA_024364735.1. Lineage (NCBI taxonomy): Eukaryota > Viridiplantae > Streptophyta > Magnoliopsida > Zingiberales > Zingiberaceae > Boesenbergia > Boesenbergia rotunda. The sequence continues at coordinate 109,996 of JAGFNQ010001255.1, forward strand.
AGAAAGATTCTGAAATGTTTAAAGAATATCCTAAAATATTTGAGGAATATGTTGAAATTCCTGAGGAAGATCATGAAATATTTGAGGAAGATCCTGATATTAAAATGTTTAAGGAAGATTCTGAAATATTTGAGAAAGATCCTATAGAAACTGTGGAACATCCCGAAACTGGTCGATTTGAAATGAACGAGAGAGTGATGACCACTGCCATAGTATTTTTTATTATGAGAGTAATATCAGCTTATCTAATTGATTAAATTCTGTTGTTGTCGTTGTGTATAAACTGAATAAGCTCATTTAATAAAGTTGTATAGATATTGTTGTTATAAATCGACAGTAATATACTTTAATGAAAAAATTATGTTATGTGTTAACTGACTTAAAAATGATTAGTTCATTCTTACAAATGATTAGTTCATTTAATGATTAGTTCATTCTATGATAGGTTCATATTCAATACATATGATTAGTTTATTTAAATGATTAGTTAATATTTAATACAAATGATTAGTTCGTTTGATGAGATGTAAATAATATAATTGATTAATGTTGATTAGATTGGATCAAACGAATGATGAGTGGAAACGTAGTTACCACTTGATTTCGTAAACTAACTCAAATTTACATTATGTCAATTATAAATTATATACATATGATATACACTGAATTAATGCATAATATGTTTATCTATGATAAATCATGGCAACTAAGAACATCATAGCCGAACTGAATAAGGGAGAGAAATTATATGGGGATAACTATAAAATATAACATCTCAAGATAAAATATGTTCTTGAGGAACAAGAAATTCTAGAGGCTGTAAATCAGTTCATAGAAGAACCTGCTAATGGTTCAACTGCACAACATAAACTTGATCTTGATGCCTATAAGGCATGGAAAAAAAGGACTTCACTGCTAAAGGGATATTGATTAGTTCAGTGGTAGACGACTTGATATTTGAGTATGAGCCACTACCATCAGCCCATGTTGTCTAGGTAGTCCTGAGAGAGAAATATAATGGAGTTAGTTTAAGCAAGCTTCGCCAACTGATAATCAAGTTTGACAGTTGTAAAAAGCGCCCGAATGTTACCATGACTCAATATCTAAGAGAAATAGAGAATATGATTTAGGAGCTAAAGGTTGTTGGTCATGAGTTGACCGATGAATAACAGGTTTGTGCAGTTATTCGTTTCCTTCATGATTCTTAGAAAAAGATGATACAGAACCTTACTCACAGTGAGAGTATCAAGACTTTCATTGATGTCTCGTGCCATATTGAATTGGAGGTGGAGAGAATAGAATCCGCGAAGATTTTTGAATAAGCTTTTGTAGCTAAAGGTTTTGAATCCAAGAATAAGAAAAAATGGTTCAAGAAAGGAAAGTGCAAGGGAAAAGAAGCTACTGCTACTGTTGTGCAAGACCCAATCAAGAAGAAAGGAAAGAAATATGGAAAGAAACTTAAAAGCAAGCTGACTTGCTACAATTGTGGCAAGAATGGTCACTTTACTCGGGAATGTACTGAGCCGAAAAAAGTAGATCCATGTTTGTCTTTTTTTCATGAGCTTTATGTTGCTAGTTCAATGTTGTTAGTTGATTCTTATCCTTTGTGGATTATAGATTCAGGAGCAACGAACTATGTAACTCGTAATCGAGCTACATACGTAGAGTATTGTCGGATACTAGCTAGCAATAAGTGGATATATATGTGGGAAACAATACAAGAATTGAAGTCGAAGGAATTGACACTTGCTAGTATGTCTCCCAAGACTCCTGAAGAGATAGCCGATATGAAGAAAAAATCATATGCTAGTGTCATTAGTAGTTTGATGTACACTATGTTGTGTACTCATTCTGATATAAGCTATGTTGTTGGCTTAGTTAGTCGTTTCTAGTCAAACCCAGGATCGAGATACTGGCAAGCGGTGAAAATGATATTTAGATATCTCAAAGGGACAACATATTATTGTCTCTACTTCCAAGAATCAAAGCTGAGCCTGAAGGGTTACACAGATGCAGATTGGGCAGGGGATACTGATGAACATGATCTATTCATTGTAAATGTATTTGTTACATTTGGATAAAAGTCTCGATGAGCATGTTGATAGGTTGAGATTGGTCCACTCACATGGACAATCATCTCTATTTGTTAAGTATAAATAGAGGTAAGACTGTTACTTATGAGACAACTTATGTAATTGTAAATAGAAACATACTCATAAGTTGGGGTCGCCTTGATTTTTGTATCAAGATGAGATCATTTATGTAATAATCAAAGTAAATGCACAAACCATTTACTACACCTGTTAAAGGCCAGATTGGAATTCATAAGTTGAATTCGGATTAGATATTAGGTATGTCTAGATCGAAATTTGTACGATGTTAAATTATTGAGAAAAACATGCACTCTTTTTGGTAATTAGAAAAACATCGTAGCATGTGATTCATACCATATATGTTATAGCGACAATAAGGGTAGTAGGAAAATAGATCCCTGCTTCTCTACTATGTGAGACCCTTCAGATTATAAGTTAATCTCAATCTTACTCTAAGTTGATATTTAGCTGTTTACTTAAAATTCTAATCAGTGTTTGCTACTTTAGTGTGTATCATATTAACTATGGATGATTCGGTTTATGGAGCATAACTAGGAAAACAACTGATTAGAATGAATAATTTCTAACTAAAAAGGAATATTAAAATTAATTTACATCTATGCTATTTATTCACTGGTCGACTAGTTACATTTGTTATTGAGTACTTAAAATGTGATTGTTAATAAATGTATTAATTAGAGATGTTGAATATGCTCTTGACATAATTGTCATATGAGGGATTAGAGATGTTTATATTGATGTAAATATTTAATTTGGGGTAAAGATAAGTTATTGATGTCTCATATTCGTTCTACAGAGCATCTAAGTTAAGTGTAATAACTTTTTTAGCAGTAATTACTCAATATATTTGTGGTCGCACGAACTACTTTCCCTGAAGTATGAAATGAATGTTCTTACATAGTCTCAGCTAAGCTAAGTGTAATAACTTTCTTAGCAGTAATTGCTCAATGTGCTTGTTATCGCACGAACCATTTTCCCTGAAGTATGAAATGAATGTTCTTACATGGTCTTTGTGAATAGATAACCTTTTATAGATTAACTTGGACGAGTGGCAGATCTTGGAGTTAGGAAGACGAGAAGACATCGCTTCCCCTTCCTCTTCCAATTAATTCCTCCATTTATGGAGGAATGGGAAGAGTCATTGTACCCTTATATATGTTTGTCCAAAGCAATCTAAAAGGGGTACGAGAGGAGGTAAGAACAAGATCGGAAGTAGGATTTGGTTCGTGAATATATCAAGAAGTATTCGTCACCGTGACCTTCTTGCCGACGGCGAGTTCTCCAAGTCTTCAACAGTTTCTTCCCCGCCGATCACTATAAGTATTTACTTTTTTTTTTTTTGATATTTCATGCTAGAGATCTAACATGAAGAGCATTGTGTCCAGATGCAATTCCTCTGTCCTTCAACGATGAGGCTGAATCGCCCAAAACACTGCTCAATGATATCGATTTAGTGAGTTTCTTATCCATTCATCTCTTTGAAGGTGCAGCTATTGCTGATTTTGTTTCACAAAGTCTAAAGAAACTATTTACAAACGTCATATTGTCTTTAGATGAATAACTGGGAGATATATGTTTGAGCTTCAACTTTATACATACTAAACTTTCTACTTTTTTACTTCCTATGTGTATCACCTAACTGATGTGATTCATGGAGTTTTAAAGTTTGGAAGCTAGCTACATACAGGAACCAGCAAAAACGATTCCAACTATAATAAAATACAAGAATCTCTGAACCTCCTTAAAGAAAACCAGGCCATGTGTGAGCTTTGAGGATGAGGTTACTATGATACCTTCAATCTTCAAAAAGACGTACGTGGAAGACTTCAATGCCAGTGCGGAGAGACTTGAGCTAGCAGAACTGTGGGATGATATAGTCGAGATGTAGAGAAGGTACAGGCACACTAAGAATGAGGATACAGGCCCACACATGGCTTAAGGCAGGCCAAAACATTATCGATACACACAGAAATGCTCAAGCATGTTGAAGAGTGCCTGCAAGCTCGAGTGTGAAATCGTGTTTTTGGGCATCTATCAAACCCGAGATAACAAGCCCTTCCCGGAAGTGAAACGAGGGTGTTAAAACTCGAAGAGAAGGTGCTTCAATGAGTAAATGAAGGCCAATTACGTAGCGATGTGTTTGTTAGTGTCTGTCTCCAACTTTGCAAAATGGTGGATAACTCTTCCTTCGCAACTTTGAAGGAAAACCTGTGTGTGTGATAGATTTAAAGTCATATGGCAGTTGTGATTTTCAATGAAACAGTTGTTGTGAGAAGTTTAATCAATGTATACCGGTTCATCGTTTGTAGCTACACAAACTTAAAACAAGAGAGATTTTGCCTCGAGAAATCAGAATTGTATGTTTGAACTTGACTGAAACCATTTAATCTGTATATATGTTGTTCTTTTCATATTTGCCTTTTTTTTTGTATATTCTACAGCACAAAAACAATGAAGTCAATGGTACAATGGACATACAAAGAACACAAGAGTTCTATGATCACCCTTTCATTGAAGATGAAGATGAGCTTTGTGCTTCCAAATGATACAACTTCGCAAACACTCCCACCATCGGTGCAGTGTTGTATGTGCACGCCTCCGTTTGCATGTAGTTCTCCCTCGTATCCTTGAACTCGTCCTTAGCATTTGGGCCGCCGACAATTGCACCGGTGAGAATGTTAGGATTCTCCTTTCGTCGTCCAAACCACTTGTCATATCCTTGAGCACACCCTATGAAGGACCTATCCTTTTTGTAAGATATGGTTGAGGCAGCTCTATGGTGCACCCGCTTGGGGTATTTGGGTCCAAACCCCACCATGTAGCTCATGCCCAACGGGTTTGACCCCAACATGTAGTCGACTTGCACCTTCACAAAGGACGAGATCTCCCGAGGACTTATCAATCCTCGGGGACAATGCAACAACTCGTCTGAGGCAGTTAAATAATCAGAGTAAACGGTGAGGAGGAAGGCGGCGCCGGTGACGTACTGCATGTTGTTCCACTCTCGAACAAAGAGGAGGCCACCAGGAGTGCGACGAACATTGCTATCGCTGGTGCTCATGTTGAGGCAAGAACAAATATAATGCTGAGCTTTGGATCTGTATTGCTCTAGTACTTCTACTTGTTTCTCTTCTAAATTCCTTCTCCCTCCTTCCATCAAAAGCTAATTAACAACATAAAATAAAAAAATAAAAAAGAGATGAATTATTAGTCGTTTATTACTTTAATACCACAAGGCATCAAAATCCGATTGAATAAATGTCTTTTCCACACAAACTTATGGCTTTGAATGACTTAGGAGGCGCTTGGTAAGCGGATTTAGAAGATGGGAATGAGAATGAAATATATTTCATTCTTATTGATGATGTTTGGTATACGGGAATCAGAATCAAAATAAGGATATGATACCTTTAATTTCATAACCCACCCCCCCACTAAGTTATCATCAAACTCATAAACCCCTCAATCAAACTCATTACCATTCTCATTGCCAAATTTATACCAAACGCCCCTTAGTTTTCCTTTTCCCTTCAAGTTCAAAGTGTCCATAGACCAAAATTAATAAGCTTCATAAAAATTATGGACATTGCTCCTCATATTTTTTGGTATTTGTTAATTAAGACCAAAGTTAGTCATTAAGTGGATTACCAGTGGCTGACTACTCATTCAAACCTACTTGAGGTTCTAGTAGGTATTTTTGGTGCCAGTTCCTACCAACCTAAGTCTATTTTTTTTACAATTAAATATACGTAATATAAATAAATAGATATTTTTAAAAAAAAATATTTTACCTTGGAGGCGAGAATTTGCAAGCCTGCGTACTTGATGTCCCAACTGAACTCAGACACAGCCCAGCCGGCGCCGCCCAACTCCGCCGCCTTCTCCACCGCATAGGTCAGGTACTTGGCTTGCCCCGTCGCCCGGTGCAGCCACATTGCCGCCCAGAGCAGCTCGTCGCCGTAGCCACTCACCGACGGGTAGTAGCTCTTGGCGGCCGGAATGCTCTCGTCGTACCTCCCCCTGTACTTGTCTCCGAACTCGAACAGCTGCTGGGCGTGGTGGAGTAGCAGGCGCGAGTAGCGTGGATTAGTGCTCCTGAACACCGCCGCCGCCGCTGCCAGCGCTGCAGCTGTCTCCGCCGCCACCTCCGTCCCCGGGTGCTCGGCGTCGACTCTGTATGCTTGTCTGGACGTCGTCATGTCCTCCGGCCGCTGCCAGCAGTAGTGGTCGCTGCCCCCTTCCCCAACCTGATCGCCACCCGATCCCGATCGAATTAGCGGTTCGTCGGCGGATTAAGGAACACCGACGAACTGGTCGGGAGTACACGCACCTGCGCCCAGAGGAGGTCAGGGAGGGTGTGCGCCTTGATGAAGTAGTCGGTTGCCCACTTGATTGCACCCAGCGCGTGCTCCATCTCGCCGGCCGCCGCGATCGCACCGCCGTACTCCGACGCCCCCCACGCCAGCATAGTCGCCGTGAACGCCATCGGCAGCCCGAATTTGACGTGGTCGCCGGCGTCGTAGTACCCTCCCACCAAATCAACCTGCAATGCCATTAATAGCGATGCTCAAATTAAACAGCAAGAGCAAAAAACACGTACGGCTCGACGGCAAAATTCAACGTACTCTCTGTTCGAGGCCGTCAGTGAGGCCGGAGTCAGCCCGCCAGGAGATGCGCTGGCGGTGGGGGAGGCGGCCGGAGCGCTGCGCCTCAAAGTAGAGCAAGCTCTTCGAGAGCGCCTCGCCGTAGTCATACGCTACAAGGCGAGGCACACTCGAAAAGAAAAGGAAAAGAACAAGGAGAAAGATCTTGCGATGCTCCTCGACTTTCTCCATTAAAGGAGAAGAGAAAGAGGAAGAAGAAGTTGAAAAATTTTAGATCTTTGAAATGAAGAAATTGAGATTTATATAATGAAGAAAGAACATCGTAATTATAATGAACATTAATTAAGAGGTGTAAGTATGTAATTAGTCCAACCCGGCCTACTTTCTAGTACAATTCTTACCGAATTTTTTTGGGCCGTTTCATGCTGCAAATAAATAAAAAAAGCAAAAAGAAAATATATATTTGTGAAATCATCACGGTTGTTTCTTGTTTTGACTTTTAAGCGAAAGAGTGTCTTACAACCCTCTCCCATCAATGCCGAAAAAAATTTATAGCGTGGATATAATTATTTTCAGTCACATACATAAATATATAAGATAGATTTAATTTGTCTGATAATATTTATATTTATATTTTAACAGTTATGAAAAGAAGTTCCTATAATATTATAAATTTATGATGGTAAAGATGATTCGCTCGTCCTTAGTATCCTGTCAATCTATTTCAGGATCAATATGGAGGAGATAAATTAGGGAGACTATTTTAATAAATATTTACATTATAATAGCTATTCAACGGTAGCTACTATAATAAATATTTAAATTATAGTAACTATGAAATATAGTTGCTACAGTATTATGCCTCCACAAGTTGGTATAATTGGTTTTTACACGAGTGTTTGGTTCAATAGGTTTAAGGCTAATTTTTAATGGGTGCAAAATGCTTCGTTGGATGCTTGACTTCTCTCGTGCAAAGGGTCACTGTTCTAGGGAAAAAATATCCTCCGTGATTTATCTATCTGTATTTTGTCGTAGGGTCAGTGATAATAAATCGATCGCTTGACGTGAGCAATATTACCTTTGCTCTAATATAATATTGTAACAATTACGACTTTATAATTAGTATAACACATACCTAATTATCCTATTCAACAATATTCATATTGTAGTATTTATGAACCATAACTGATATGAGTAATGATAAGGAGAGTGAATTTGGGTGAGTGAATGGGAGAGTGAATGACGTGACAGTTATTGTATATACGTCCGATCGCCGATCAGACATCACCGGCGGCCTCTGATCACCGTCTCGAATCAAACTATGTCCTAAGAAGATCGGTGAACTCATCGGGAATCGCCGCAATTATGATCTCGTCGCATTCACCGTCAATCCGGCGAGATCTCAATTACCGATGACCCTGCCAGGTTCACCATCTTCTTAGGACATAGTTTAATTCGGGACGACAATCAGAAGTCATCAGTGGTGTCCGATCGGCGATCGAACATGTATACATTAGCTACACGTCATTCACTTTCCCATTAACTCTTCCAAATTCACTCTCTCAATAGTAGTTATGACATCCTAGTTGTTATAATACAACTTGTTATATAACTGACTGATAAGATGATAAAACTAAGTGGTAAAAGATAATAATATAGAAAGTACATTGTACTGAAGAGTAATTATGTCATTTTATAAGGGAATTTGGTGGGAAGGACTTTTATAAGGTACCTTGCAAAACCAATGGCGCATACTGTGCATGTTCAGGGCGCTTGGACCAAATACAGGCGCCTAGGTTGATATAGTTTTTTTTAACCTTTTTATCCCTATGGTTCTTTCCAATTGTATTATAGTGTTCAAGCTAAAAAAATTTAAGATTTTATCTTTGTAGTTCAGGCTTCTAATTAGGTTATAGTGTTCAAGTTTTAAAGGAAATTAAAATTAAAAAAAATTAAGTGCTCACAATGTATAGTAATGTATTTAGGTAGGATTTATATAATCGATCGGAATGTCTGGATTGAATCCAAACTCCCCAACTAGGGTGTGTCCGAGCGCTTGAATTGAATTTAGGTGTCGCAATCGACGTCAAAGACAGTCACGGATGTGACTATTGAAGACTTTTTATATATATATATATATATATATATATATTCTATGAAGGGAGATTAGAGATGTAAAGATAGGCTCGACCATTAAGGATAGAAAGAGGGGTAGGGATATCTTCTTTCGTGCAGTTAGAATAGATGAGGTTAGGGTCGACCATTGATCAAGAATTATATATATATATTATATATATATATAATGTTATGATGTATAACTTATGGTGCACAACCATGAGCACTTGCTTAGGTGGCGAAATCTTGATTATTCATCTCTGTCATGCATTTTTGATGGATGATATGCAGGTTGCCACCTATGCAGGTGCTCATGATTGTGCACAACTCCATAAGTTGTGCACCATATCATTCCTCTATATATATATATATATATATATATATATATTATATATATATATATATATATATATGAGTAATGATTGATAGAGTGAATTTGGGAGAGTGAATGGGAGAGTGAATGATGATCAGTTATTATATACACGTCCGATCGACGATCGGACACCACCGGCGGCCTCTGATTGTCGTCCCGAATCAAACTATATCTTGGGAGGACGGTGAACTCGTCAGGATGGCCGGCAACGGTGAACCCATCGAAATCGACGGTCAATGATGCGAGATCGTAATTGTGGCGATCCTCGACGGGTTCACCGTGCCCCCCAGGGTATAGTTTGGTTCGGGGCGGCGTCCGAAGGCCGCCGGTGGTGTCCGATTGTCGATCGGACGTGTATACAATAACTGCCACGTCATTCACTCTCCCAAATTCACTCTCCCTATCATCACTCTATATATATATATATATATATATATATATATATATATATATATTTTAAGTCATACCCAGCGCTTCTCCTCCGGCGAACCCTCCTCTGATCCCAAGTACGCTATGTTACGTTTTCCGGCGATTTTTCTTCCTTGTTTTCTGCTTCCGCGGCGACGTGGCCTTCTCCGGTCAGCGGGGCAGGCACCAGTTACGCCCGCGCGGCCGCTGCAGCGCAGCTGCGGCCACGCCGCCTGCTGCAGCAGATGCGACCGGCCTAGCTGCCGGCGGCCCAGCGCCGACGGGCGCACAGGCGCCGACCGCAGGTGCGGCGGCGCAGCTGCCGCGAGCAGCAGCCGCGGTCGGGTTAATTAATTAATCAGATTAATTGATTAATTAATTAAGTGATTAATTGCTTCGTTAATTGATTAATTGAGTAATTAATTGAATAATTGTTGGATTAATTATTTGATTAATTAGATTAATTGTTTGATTATTTAGATAAATGGATTGAATGATTAATTAAATTAATTGATTGATTAAATTGACTTGTTTGATTAATTAGATTAATTTCTTAGTATAAGATCAATATGAAATTTGATTATGGATCATAATATGTGTGGTTTGATTAATTAGAATAATTTTATTTGATTATTAGGCTAATATGTCTTATTTGATTAATTAGAACAAATTTGGTTAATTAGATTAAATTGTGTTTGATAATTTAGATACAATATATCCGAACAAGACATGGATGTATAATAAGTTAGATAATGATTTATCCGTGAAGAATTTTTTGCTGGAGTGGAAGAATTTGTGAACTTTGCAAAGTGTCATCCTGAGTGTTTGAATGACACGGAGTTAAAGTGTCCATGTAATCAACGTCAATGTAGAAATACAGCTTTCCGTGATGAGGATATAGTGAAAACTCATATATGTAGGTATGAGTTTGTTCCATATTATTACAACTGGTATTGTCATGGAGAGCCGTATGTATTTGAATTTGGTGGACCTTCTGTTACTTCATCATCGAACTCAATTGGACCAAAGACATCATATGGGTCTGCTGATGCAATGCAATCAATGGTTTACGATGCAATGAATGTTTTTGATCAATCAAATGTAGATCAAGTACCTACTTCTGAAGTTCAGAAAATGTATAACATGTTAAAGGCTAGTGAAAGAGAATTATATGAAGGTATTTCTTCTGGTCATTCTTAATTATCTGCTACTGCAAGATTATTGAATATGAAGGTGGAACATCATTTCTCAAAACGATGTTATGATGACATATGTCAACTTATGTCAGAGTTACTTCCAACAGATAACTACATAACTGATAGTTTCTACAACACTAAAAAACTAATTAGAGACTTGGGTTTGCCAGTTGAGAAGATACATTATTGTGTCAATAATTGCATATCTATTTGAATGAAGATAGTGAGTTGATGGAATGCAAAATGTGTAATCATCCTCGTTACAAGCATGGTAATCGCATGGTAAATCAGAAGAAGAAGAAAAATATTCCCTACAATGTCATGTATTACTTTCCTTTGACTGCTAGACTCCAACGTTTGTATGCATCAGCAGCAACAGCAAGTCGTATGATCTAGCATCAACACCATGGACATGATGGAGACATTATGTGTCATCCTTGTGATTCCCCTGCATGGAAACATTTATATTCAACATTTTCTTCCTTTGCTATGGAACCACGTAATGTAAGATTTGGACTTTCTACATATGGATTTCAGCCATTTGGAAGTTATGGACAACAATATTCATCATAGCCAGTTATCTTAACACCATACAACTTACCACCATGGATGAGCATGAAAGATGAATTCATGTTTCTTACCGTGCTAATTCCAGGTCCTCATAATCCAAAAGGGTAAATAGATGTATTTTTGCAACATTTGATAGTTGAGCTGAATTATTTATGGAATATAGGTTTCGAGACGTATGACATCGCAAGTAAATCAAACTTTATAATGCATGCAGCATTGTTATGGATCATTGTGATTTTCCTGCGTACTCAATGTTATCAGGATGAAGCACGGTTGGAAAGTTAGCATGTCCACATTGTATAAGTTAGTCAGATGCATTTTCTTTGTCTTGCAGTGGAAAGATTTCTTGGTTTGATAATCATCGAAAATTTTTACCTCTTGATCATTCATTCAGAAGAAATAAGAAACAATTCAAAAGGAATGAAGTGGTTAGGACACTACCCCAGTTGGGATGTCAGGCGAAGAAATGTTAAATGAAATTGCTAGTTATGAATTTGTACCAGTATATCAGGATGGTTCAGATGATATCAACAAGTACATTGTTAGAGTCAACAAATGTAGTTAGAGGAAAAGAAGTATTTTTTGGGAGCTTCCATATTGAAAATATTTACTCATTTGGCATAATTTGTATGTTATGCATATTGAGAGAAATTTCTTTGATAACATCATTAATACTGTGTTGAATGTGCATGGAAAAACAAAAGATACAACAAAATCACGCGAATAATTGAAACAATTAGTTAGTAGGCCTGAGTTGCATCAAAATGAAACAACTGGTAAATATCCTAAAGCTTGTTATACATTGGACAAAGAAAGTAAGCAAGCATTGTGTTCTTGGTTGAAAAACATAAAATTTCCAGATGGATATGCCTCTAATATGTCTCGTTGTGTGGATACAAATAGATTTAAAATGGTTGGAATGAAGAGTCATGATTGTCATGTATTCATGCAAAGATTAATTCCAATAGCTTTCTAAGAATTACTTCCTACTAATGTTTGACAAGCACTTACACAATTAAGCCTGTTTTTCAAAAATCTGACTTATAGAGTTATTACGGTATCAGATATGTTACGCCTTCAGACAGAAATTCCATTAATAATATGTAAGCTTGAGCGAATATTCCCATCAAGCTTTTTTGATTCAATGGAAAATCTGCCTATTCATTTACCTAGCGAGGCACAGATAGGTGGTCTTGTACAATACAGATGGATGTATCCTTTTGAAAGGTTTCTTAGAAAATTAAAGAATAATGTGCTTAACAAAGCAAGAGTTGAGGAATCAATATGTAATGCATATCTGGTTAAAGAAGCAAGTTCATTTTGCTCGTATTATTTTGTTGAAAATGTGAAAACCAGACATCGAAAGTGCCCACGCAATCAAGATGACATTCCAACATTTGACCCAGTCATTCTTTCTATTTTCAAGTATCCTGGATGAGCAATGAGTTCAACTCTATCTAGATGGTTAAATGACCAAGAATATCATGCTGTCAGGATATATATCCTCTTAAACTGTAAAGAGGTCAAACCATACCTAAGGTATTAGCTCCTATTGTATTAAAATTACTATTCAATATAATTAAATTTGTGATATGATATCAAATGAACTTATATGTCAGGTTGTACGAACAACAGTTGTACATTCAAAATCCATCTATAAGTGCAAATGAGGTACACCAGAAGATAGAAGATGAATTTGTATTTTGGTTTCAAATATATGTAAGTGAGTTAATATATCTTTTTATGTTGACACTTCTTGATTACATATTAATTTAATTTGATCAACGACCACTGTTATAGGTGAACGATCATAGAATTTCAAATGTGGAAGATGAAAGAATTAAAAATCTTGTATTTGGACCTCTGCGAACTATGACCGTCTTCTCCGGTTATTACGTGAATGGATACAGATTTCATGTGGGTCAACGTGATTCAGGAATGCTAACGTATAATTCTGGTGTTTGTGTCAAAGGATCAACAAACAACAATGATACTCAATTTGACTATTATGGCAAACTAAAGGAAATTATCGAGGTTGAATACCCAGCGTTACCTTTCAAAAGATGTCTATTATTCAGGTGTTCTTGGTATGATCCAACTCCAAGGACGGGCACCAGGAAACATCGTTTATACAATTTAGTTGACGTTAATTCAACCAAAAGATTCAACAAGTTCGAACCTTTCATTTTTACGGTACAAGCTAGTCAAGTATTTTATCTTGAGTACCCAACTAAGAAAAGACGAGCAAGTGAATGGCAAGTTGTTTGTCAAATGAAGCCTAGGTCAACCATTGAAATGCCAAATACGATAACTGTTCACAACTCCGATACTTATCAAAATGAAGAAGTCATAATGAACTCCGTTGATTCAGAAATACAATCAGCATCACAATTACTTATAGATGATAATGTCTCTTACGAGGAAATTGATGATGACGAAATATCTAGCAGTGAGGAGGTTGATGTATCAATATAGTCAAGCAATGAAAACTTGCATGCTAATTTTGTTCCATCGGATTAAGATCAGTTGTTTGTATTGAACATGAACTCCGATGCTTATAAAAAAAAATTTGAGTCCACGTTGGGCCTGAATCAAAAGATTTCAGGTCCAACGTGGGCCTGAAATAAAAAATTTTAGGCCCACGCTGGGCCTGAAATATTTTCAATTCAAGCCCAGCGTGGGCCTGAAATAAAAATATTTCAGGCCCACATTTTTTTTATTGATTTCAGCCACGTGTTTTTTCAAATTTTTTTTATATATAAACATATTTATTAAATATTATTTAATATATTAATTTCTATTAATCAAATATAAAAATTATTTATTTATATTTTTAAATCGCTTTTTTTATTGATTTCAGCCCACGCTTTTTGTTTTCAAATTTTTTTTATATATTAATATATTTATTAAATATTATTTAATATATTAATTTATATTAATCAAATATAAAAATCATTTATTTATATTTTTAAATTACGTTGGATGAGATATTTTTTAACTGAAATATTTTTTGATTTTTACTTTATGTTTTTAGCGCCGATTCCATTATATATTATTTTAAAATAAAAGTCTGAATAAGTATCTGCAGACGTCTCGAAATTCGTTACTGAGAGAGAGAAAGAGAAAGACAGTTGTTAAAAGGAGGGGTATAAGAGGAAGTTCACATAAAGGCCTACGCCCTTTAGTAAAATAGAAACCATGGTACGCGAATTGGTAATTTCCAATTCTTAGGTACGCCCTTTGGTAAATTGCCGATGTATATATGGATATTTGATATGAATGTTTGGATTTGAAAATGTTTGGTATGTTTGGAAATGAATGTATATATCTGTTGGGTTTGTTTTGTTTGTTATGTTTGGATACTTTTAATGTATTGAATGTATATATGGGAAGGGGAAAAAGCAGGATGAAGCTGCTGAAAATTTTCCAGAATTTGCGACGGCTTTTTTTAAATCCGTCGCAAATTCCGACGGAATATTGACTATTCCGACGCTAATAGCGACGGATATTTAGCATAACCGTCGCTATTAGCGATGGATAGTCAATTATCCGTCACTAATTACGATAGAATAGCGATGGATAATTGATTAATCCGTCGCTATTAGTGACGGATATTTGACCGGCCGTCGCTAAATTTTCTCCCGGACACGTCACCCCCTGGATTTGGTGTTTTGCGATGGGCTTATGTGTCCGTCGCTATTAGCGACAGATTTATTATTTCTGTCACTACCGTTGCTCTGCGACGGGTTGTCGCCCGACGACGCTCTTTCCGTCGCTATTAGTGTTTAGCGACAGAATACGTCCGTCGCTAATCGATGATTATTTTGTAGTGTAAGCTAAAAGATTAAGATTTAAGCAACTCTTTATTTATTTAGATATATAGGTTGCTTTAAAATCTTTGATCATCATTAATTATAACAGTTCATTTACCTTACTGGAGGAATTTAACGGCTAGTGGAAAAGTGTTGGAAATGGAAGCATGATTACTAAACACTATTAATTAAGAATTTAATTTATAAGAATTTCTATAATAATAAATTCTCCTAATATGTTTATTTATTTATTTTTAAATATCCATTGAAATACACTAGATATTTTAAGAATAATAATAACAATAACACAAGATTATTTGCGTAGATTTTTTTTTTGGACTCAGTATTAGCATACTACCACTAATTTAGGAAGCAATAAATGAGTTTCTTAGGAGAATTTTGACTAACTTCATGTTGGGAACCTCTAGTGAAGTCTCTCATAGCGAATACTTCAACTTTTTTGGACCACCGACTTGAATAGACCTCTAATTAATCTTCTCATTTGTGGTCAATCCAATCAAACCTTCAATAGGGTTGGACTATTAGAGTGAGTCAGGTTTCGAAGATGGAATAATTTTGAGTTTATGATGCTTTTTAAAGTTTTTTTTATATAAAATCCATATAAAATTATTATCACATGATATTAAGATGAGTCTCAAAAATAGTCTCATGCAACCAAATTATCTTATTGGATAAATTAAGAATATAATTTATACACACTCACTTAGAAGAACTTGAATTTACGAGTCAAACTTTGCCTTCGTATCCCCTAAATCTATGGAAGCGATGTGGCTACTCCAACCAACAATCAATCATGGATTACACTAGCTACTACTTTTGGCTAGCTATCTCCTCCCTTTTTCCACTCCAACAAACACACAATATTAATTATTAATTGCATTGAAGACGTACGAAATCGATCAGATGATGCAAACAAGCTAGCGATCGAGGAATTGATTTCTGCATCCATTATTTCGACTAATTGAGTAGGCGGTCAAGTTCAGTTAGCGTTG
Source organism: Boesenbergia rotunda (assembly GCA_024364735.1). Taxonomy (NCBI): domain Eukaryota; kingdom Viridiplantae; phylum Streptophyta; class Magnoliopsida; order Zingiberales; family Zingiberaceae; genus Boesenbergia; species Boesenbergia rotunda. The sequence continues at coordinate 126,201 of JAGFNQ010001255.1, forward strand.
CATTTACAGCCGATCAACATCCTCTTTGTCTTCACTCGAATGGGGTCGTCTGTTGAACTCCTCTCTTCTCTCCTCGCCGTAACTGCATTTCCGGCCAGAAAAAACATGCAGAAATAATAAACAAACAAAATAACTTTCGGCTTAATTTCTTTCTTTAATTAATTTTCTGAAAAATTAACACAAATAAAATTCAACTTTTTTATTTGAAGTTTTCTCAGCGGAGAGAGACTTTTATGCTATTGAGTGATAATAGTCGATGCTGAGGTCGAGAGTCTACTTAATGGCGTGGACTTGGCTCGTTCAATGAAAGTGACGGAGTTCTTGAATTGTGTGCTCTCGTGGAGAAGTAGCGACGAGAAGTTAATTAATTTCATGGAAAGAAGAAAATCAAAAATAGGAGAATGGTCGACTGCGTGTGGATTAATCCAGTCTTTTATTTGGGACCAAAGTGGAAGAAGGAAGGAAGAACTTCTTTGAGCTTATGTTTTGTTTACAAGAATTATTCTAAACTCTCTAATAGCAAATTCAATTTTCTCCCCAATTTCTATATGTTAAAAAAAAATTATTTCACTCCCTACATACAAAATTTTATTTGCTTCAACTATCAATTTATCTAATTACCCTTAATTTTTTTTAGATACAAACAATCTGAAATAAGATATAATTCCTCTTAAATTTAGAATCATTTAACTAAAATCTAATATATTATCTATCAGATTGAGTACAACCCAATTGATTCATCCTAAGCCAATTGATTAGTATGAACTCCCAATCAATTGATCAAACGGAAAAACAGTTATACTCAATTTGATTGAAAATATACTAAATTTTAATTTAAATGTGCTGAATTTAGAAAAAATTATACTGGCCTTTGGACTTTGTTACCTAAAAAAATAAGGATGATATTCTCTCACGACATATATAATTGATCGACTATCGATCAATTTCTAATCGATTAGAACTCCCTCTCAATCCCCAATTGATTGAAAGTAGCTCCAATCGATTCTCGATCAACTGGGTTTAAAAAAGAGTTGTATTCAATTTAATAGAAAATATACTAAATTCTAATTAAATGATACTGAATTTAGAAGAAATTATACAACTTTTTGTACCTAAAAATAATGAGGGCAGTAAGTAAATCAGTATGTATTAGAAAATCGAAGTAAATAAAACTTTGCATGCAGGGAATAAAAATGAACTTTTTTATATGAGAATCGATAGTAAAGTTTAAGATGTAAACGACGATTTAAAGGTAATTTATAGATATATTAACTACAAAATAAGAGTATTTTTGTGATGAGAAATATGATAAAACTATTTTGATTTTTCTTTTTTTGGTTGGAAAAGAGTGTTCTTTTAACGAAAATGATGATTTTTTTTTTCAATGTTTGAATTCTTCATCTATTTTCTTTGTATATTCTTAACTATCTATATATGGTTTGTAAGCGAAGCCAACTTTTGATTGTTATATATGGTCGTCTACACCCAATTCAAATAGCTTAGAATAATTCTATTAGGAACTTACCTGTCTCCTAAATCTTTGACAAAATTGTCTAACTATCAAAATTTTCCTACATAAATGGACTTGATTATGAAGTTGAAAGGTTTAATTATAATATAACCTTAAATAAAATTCGATAAAATAAGTTAGATCTTGTAATTAACTTAGAATAGTCTAGATGCTAATATCAATCCTAATTATGTTTTTTTTTACATGGCCACCTTTACGCTACAAATACAGTTTGTTTGGGCCGGGACTCAAACTACTTGGCCCAATGAAGGCTCACTTTAGTTGTAATTTTGATTGTATATATAAATATATAAGCAGATACATTTATCAAATAAATTACTCATCTAACTAACCATTTAATATTCAATAAAATATTTTTATTTTTTTAAAATGATCCTACAAATGGATTGAAAAGTAAACTAATTAATAAAAAAATTGTTATATTAAAAAAAGCAATGTAGATATGACAAATAATAAAAAAATTAATTTAAAATAACATGTAAAAGAAATTTGGCAAAAATCAAAAGAGCACTGTCTTTTTATTGGGAGCAGATTTTTGCGGATCAGGGGATGATCCACTCTTAATTACGGTTGAATCGCGATCGTAATCCGATCGTAATTTATTACAATCTTTTTTAGGGTTCATCATGCATCCTAGGTTATAATTTAAGTTCGAACGGATGGCCGGAGGCCATCCCACGGCCTAAATCTTAAATTCTAAACCCTAAACCCTAAACCTCAAACTCTAAATCTTTTATCGTGACCTTCGGGTGGCCTCCGACCATCCGTCCAAACCCAAACTATAACCTAGGAGGCACGGCGAATTCTAGAAGGGATTACAACAAATTGCGACCAGATCGCGATCGTGATCAAACCGTAATTAGGAGTGGATCATCTCTTGATCCGTAAAAATACGGACTAGAGGATCTAAACTGTTTTTTATTGGAATCATCAAATTTGAGGATAACCTTTTGCAAATCAAAAAGACATCCCAACCTGTCGGTCATCTATGTAACATGGCATAGCTATCGTCAAGTGTATTATCCGTGACTTGTTAACCGTCATTTTCAAATTTAAATCTAGAATCGATTCAAACCGTATCCTATGTACCGGATCTCCCCTGTACCCGTGTACCAATTCGTCGGCGATCGCCGGCGAGTCATCCGATCGACGATCGGACACCACCAATAATTTTTGATCGTCGTTCCGAATAAGATGATATCCTCGGAGAACGGTGAACCCGTCGAAATCGTCGCATCAGACGTCTCGTCGGATTCGACGGTGAATACGGTAACATCACAATTGCGGCGATACCCCGACGGGTTTACCGTTCTCCGAGGATATCATCTTATTCGGAACGACGATCAAAAATTATTGGTGGTGTCCGATCGTCGATCGGACGACTCGCCGACGAGTTGGTACACGAATACAGGGGAGATCCCGGTACAGAGGATCCAAGCTCGAATCGATTGAGCAGTTGTGTGAACATAATAATTTTGCAATATAATAATTATAATTTTAAAACTGCTATAAAATGAATGTTATTGAAGATGATAATTTTATAATGTATCACAAATAATGGATGCATAATATTTTTGATGCAATGATAAAAAGAAGGATAGTTAAGATAGCGAATCTATTTTTATAATATGAATATTAATTGAAAAAATCATGTTAGTATTATGATTTTATAAAAATGAATGTTTATAAGTATCTAGTAACTTTTCCATTTTAATCAACCAACTATTTTAATAATTCCAAATATATAAAAGTTATGATCAAAGAAGAAATCATGAAAAATCTTAAATATCAACTAAGCAATTCATATAGACACAAATACACCTGACATAGGTATTTGCATATGTGGAATTAGTGATTCAATAGCACAAGACTTGTTGAAATAGGTTAGTTTAAATCATTATTATTTACAATTAGCCTTCTAGTTCTACTTGATCATATCTTATGCTTTTGTTTCCTTAGAGATAAAGTTCACAAAAAGGAGATCATATTGGAAATGAAAGTCTTTCATTTACTTAAAATCAAATGGACAAAAGGTGATCAAGTCTGTCCATAGATATTTTTACAAAATCAGTGAAAGTATGAACCAAGCAAGCCAATGCACATGCTAGGAATGACTAAGTTACCAAATCGAAACTAAGGGAACTATGATGTATTATATAACTTGTTTATGTTATTTTTTATTTCCAGCAGTTATATAAGCTTTGATGATTGGATGTTAGCTCTAATAGAATCACAAAGCTAGCTAGCATGTATTGCTTTCATGACAGGAACAGATGATTAATACAATGGTATCGTCATCGATGAGTCTAGAGTCGATTCCCAATGAACATCCTCTGCATATGTTATCATTCTGGGTGAAGTTTTCTTATGATTTATTTATTTATATTTAGTCGGGATGTCGACAATACTAAACCGCGAACGTTATCACTTTTGACCACAGACAAAGCTAGCATGCATTATTCAAATGTCTGTTCATTTTATTCTTGTCAGGATATATGTTTGAACGAACTTGCGTTGAGCTTAATTTGTTACGCAGAAACCCAGAGTGAATTCATGGCAGGACATATTGCGTTGAGCTTCCAAACCCAGAGACCAGAGGAATGCGTCTGGGTAATCTCTGACATGCTCAAGAAGAGTGCAGGTTAGTTCAACCATTGTTTCAATAATTTATCATTCTTCTCAAAGTTATTTACTTGTCAGTGAAGAGAATGTATGTGTAGTATATTTACTTGCTCTGTTTTTTTTCCTAATAATTCTCTTGTACATGCATCACTTTGGCACTATAAATGCCTTGAGAGTAGAGAGACAAGCTTGAACACTTTGATTGCCTTTTGGCGAGGGCATTGCTTCTAGCGATCTATTTATTCCCCTGCGTTACTCATCTATCATTTGATTATCCTCGTG
>JAGFNQ010001256.1:0-21800 GCA_024364735.1 Boesenbergia rotunda
TGCATGACACTAGTCAAACAACATCCACTATCTAATCCATCTATATCAACATGATATGCAAGGATCATAGTTAATGCATCAAAGCCTAAGTCCTAAAGGTATAGATATCACATGTCAAGTCTAGCATATACAATATTAGGATAAGGTAAAACAGGTATATAACAATACATAACCTTATCGCTAACCATAGCATATCAAGCATATAATCTATGACTAATCCAGAAGATAAGTCAGAGATACCCGCCTCCGATGTAGAAGTCTGCAAGTGACGAGAGGCCCCGCCCAAATAATATCCGTAATCGATCCACCAAGTCAATCAGTGTCCTGTATCACAGACATATGTTTAGCTATTTACATATAAGAAATCAATAGCTAAACAACTATTAATCTGTATAGGAGTAACCCTAATTATTCCGTTACTCCAAGTTATAGAACTTAGGTTCCACTTAGGTTTCAACTTATGCCTCACCTAAGACCCATCACACGCTTACCAAATCAAATGGCCACCTGGGTGCTCACGGTAAGAACAAAACCCAAAGACCACAGTGAGTCCACATCACAATAGAGGATCCCAATGAACTCATGGCTAAACATCACCAACAACCAGAACAGAGCAAAGTCAGATCAGATTTCCAAAACCGAAGTATCAAACTACCAGATGATAATAGAAACCATCAATGCTCCACAAAACAAATACCAATTCCTATTACAACAAGACACAATCCATCAATTCCACAAACACATAGACACAGGGAGAAAAGAACAAACAAAAACCAGTAGAAATCCTAAATCAGAACCCTAAACTAAAGACAAGGAACTCCAATAGAACCAATCCCACTCTCTGATCTAAACACAGATCAAATACAGCCAGGCTAAAAGAAAACCAACTCAGCAATACAATTTACTTCAACATAACTCAACTAAAGACAAGGAACTCCAATAGAACCAATCCCACTCTCTGATCTAAACACAGATCAAATACAATCAGGCCAAAAGAAAACCAACTCAGCAATACAATTTACTTCAACATAACTCTGAAGTAACAGAACTCCTTTACAGTGGATTACCCCCCCCCCCCCCCTCCCGAGTAAGGACACCAATTCCTTTACCATCCTGGAACAATCACACCAACATAACTCCATAACAAGGGGACCAACCAACACCATGACAAGATTAAACGAAGTAAGCCTTGGTGGAATCCCAAATTTTGAAAACAAAATCGATCTAACCGATCCGCTAGAAATCCTTCCCACAATCCAAAGAAAATAAATCAAGAAATCTTGCAGCAACACTGATCCAAGAACAAGTCACGGTATAAGTACAAGGATTCAGGAAACACCAAATTCAACGGAAAAATAAATTCCAAACCATTCAAGCCCCCACTGAGATTAACCCTAACCCTTATCTTATCGAGATCCAGATCAAAATCCAATACCACACCAAGGTATTGAGCCTTACCCGAATTTCGATTCCTCTACAGCATCTCTTCTACTCAAATCTTCAAGATTGGAGTTGCGAATGTTGCCCCATCGGTCTCTCCTTTACTCCGAAAATCATCCTCTATCCCCAGCCCTTCTGCCATGCAATAACAAATCGCTGTGAGGAGGAGGCGCCTCTTGATCACATGGTGACAACTGTTGGATCGAGAGAAACGATAGGGGGGGGTGAATATCGTAAATCGTTTTCGGATTAAAAATAAAAGCATACGCAGCGGAAAATTAAATCACAACACAAAGACGCAAGCAGTTTACTTGGTTCGGAGTCGCGGTCGGCTCCTACTCCAACGCCCACGGTCGTTGACCGTTTACTGCGGGCAATTCTATATGTGCGCAAAACCAGTTTACAAAATGTATTACAAGAAATGGTATAGTAAACTTAAAGTAGCTCTTCGTTACCGACGTCTGGTGTAGATTATATTTTCGAAGCAGAGGGACGTCGTCGACGCTTGTATCTCGAGTCGAGAGGTTTCCGGAGCAGAGCGCGGGAGCAGAAGAGCGTGAATGCGTTGGAAAAATTGATTGTGCAAATCCTTGGGGTCGAGGGCCCTTTTATAGCCCCTGGGGGCGCCCGGAACGTCGGGGGCGCCCCCCCACATGTCGGCCGATCCAAGTTCCACTCGGTCAGCTCTGATCCCTTCAAACTCGGGATCAGATCTTGACGGGGGCGCCCGGGACGCTGGGGGTGCCCGGGTTGACCGAGTCAACTCTTATCCCTTGGCTTCGCTGGCTTCTGCTTCGTTGGCTTGCACTGGGGGCGCTCGGGAGCATGGGGGGCGCCCGGGAGCATGTGGGCGCCCCGCCCATGAGCTGTCGAAGCCTGCCTTTGCTTCATGTGTTTTGTGTTCACCTTGGGGGCGCCCAGGACACTCCGGGCGCCCTGGTCAGTTGCTGCCTCACTCCTTTGAGGCTCTCTGAGCTGCAGATACTCGTTCCTTCGGTCCTGCATCCAGGGTTAGTCCAAAACAACATAAAGCAATAATATGTTAGTTTTATACAACCTTAGCTGTCTTGGTTCTGACTTTGGGTCTCCAAAATGGAGCCCTAGGTCGAACCGACGCCTACTGTTCCCTCGACGGGGAACGCGTCCTCACCTACTCCTCTCGGGAGAATTTACCTGATGCAACCGGCTCCTCCTGTTGGACTTTTGCCCAGCGATCCTTTGCCAGGTCTTGGATACCAAGCTATCCTTCGCCCGGTGCCTAGCAGTCCTTCGCCAGGTCTTTGGATCCTGACAGTCCTTCGCCAGGTGCCTAGCAGTCCTTCGCTAGGTCTTGGTTCCCAGGCTGTCCTTTGACTGGTGCCTAGTAGTCCTTCGCTAGGTCTTTGTATCCTGACATTCCTTCGCCAGGTGCCTAGCAGTCATTCGCTAGGGCTTTGTATCCTGGCATTCCTTCGCCAGGTGCCTAGCAGTCCTTCGCTAGAACTCTTCCTGCACACTTGAGTAACATGTAGATAAACATTATACCTTAACTTTTGAACCCTTTTGCCATTATCAAAACACAGGTTCGACTTGGGTGCTTTCTGCACCAACAATCTCCCCCTTTTTGATTTATGGCAACCCTGGTTCAAAAAGTTAAGTTAATCAAAAAAATGAAATTTTGTTTCCTCCCCCTGGAAGGAATCTCCCCTAGATTTTTCAAAAGTTCGTGGGGTTTTTGACTAAAGTTGGATTTACTTAGAATAATTTTCAGCAGAAACTTTAAAGATATATTTTTCAAAATAATTTTCGTTGTGCACTTTGGAAAGTTTATATTTATAGGAAAACTACTTAGACAGCTTAAGTTAGGAAAATTTTGAAAACTTAAGTTTTAAGTACTTAGTGAAATTTTGAAAACTTACATTTTAAGTACTTAGGAAAATTTTGAAAACTTCAGTTTTAAGTACTTAGTAAAAAAACTTTAGTTTTAAGTACTTAGTAAAATTTCAAAAACTTCAGTTTTAAGTACTTAGTAAAATTTCAAAAATTTCAGTTTTAAGTTCTTAGTAAAATTTCAAAAACTTCAATTTTAAGTACTTAGTAAGATTTCAAAAACTTCAGTTTTAAGTACTTGAGTTTAAAGTATTTAGAAAGTTTTTTGAAAACTTGAGTTTAAAGTACTTAGAAGGTTTTTGAAAACTTGAGTTTAAAGTACTTAGAAAGTTTTTGAAAACTTGAGTTTAAAGTACTTAGAAGATTTTTGAAAACTTGAGTTTAAAGTACTTAGATAGTTTTTGAAAATGAATTAAGTACTTTTTGTTTTGGATTTAGAAAAAATTTTATACTCTCTCCTTTCCTATCTCTCCCCCTTTGCCATATATCAAAAACAAAGAAATATAGCAGAAAAAGGATAATTAAATTGTATAAAAGCAAATAATAAATTGCATAATTTGTTGTACTGAATCAATTCAGGATATGAACTAAACCAAATCACTTTCAATTATCTCTTTTAGGGTCATGTCTAACCCAATTAGCTACTTACTAACTGTTATAAACAGTAGTTTTCACTAGGGTTAGTCACGTTAAGTGTTCTGTTCAAGTTAGATTTTCTAAACTTGATACTTAACTTGATTACTGTGTAAGTTGTATTTAGTGCCCCAATTACTGCAGATGCACTAACTTAAAGCATCTTGAATTAAGGCAAAGACCTAAGCATCTCAACCCATTCTAGGTTATGAATCAAAAGTACCCTAAGGTGCTTGTGAGATGTTGGCTTCTAAATCTATAGGTGCATGCAGTTCTAGGGTTAGGGCCTAGGCTAAGTCCATTTGCGAAAAAGCCCTAGTTTTGAAGGGGGTAGTTTTTAAAATAAAACTAAGTCAAAAATTTATTTTTAAAACTTTTCAAAACTAAGTAAAAGCTGATTTTGAAAGCATTTTTTTTTAAAAACTACTTTAAAAACTGATTTTGAAATGAGTAAAGTAGTAAGAAAACCAAGAGTAGACTTAACCTATTCTACCAAACATAATCCTAACTGCCTTCTTAGTGAGCTGAACTCAGACTCAGGTAGGGGTTTGGTGAATATGTCAGCTAAGTTAGATTTAGAGTCTACATAGTTAAGGACTATCTCACCCCTGGCTACATGATCTCTTACAAAGTGGTGTTTAACTTCTATGTGTTTAGTTCTGGAATGTTGGATTGGGTTCTTAGTTAGATTAATTGAGCTTATATTGTCAATGAATACCTGAGTTTGGGTGTAGTTGAGCTGGAAGTCCTTAAGAGTGTGCATCATCCATAAAAGTTGTGCTACACATTCTCCTAAGACAACATATTCAGCTTCAGTTGTGGATAGGGCTACACAGTGTTGTTTTCTGCTGCACCAACTTACTAGACTATTTCCTAACAGTTGGCAGCTTCCACTTGTGCTCTTTCTATCTAATTTATAACCAGCATAGTCAGAGTCCGAGTATCCTGACAAATCAAAGGTTGAGGTTCTAGGATACCAAATCCCTACATTTAGGGTGCCCTTCACATATCTTAGTATTCTTTTTAGGGCTGCTAAGTGCGTTTCCTTAGCACAGGTTTGGTATCTAACGCACATTCCTACAGCAAAAAGAATATCAGGTCTGCTGGCTGTAAGGTACAGTAGATTTCCTATCATACTTCTATAGAGTTTAAGGTCTACTGGTTTACCATCAGGGTCACTATCTATTTTTACATTAGTGGCCATGGGGGTACTTATGCTTTTAGAGTTATCTATTTTAAATTTCTTTATTAACTCTTTGGCATATTTGGATTGATGGACATAGTTTCCATCTCTAGTTTGTTTGATTTGTAACCCTAGGAAAAAGTTAAGCTCACCAACTAAGCTCATTTCAAATTCATTTTCCATTATTTTAACAAATTCTTTTAGAAAGTTTGAGTTGGTGGACCCAAAGATTATATCATCTACGTAGATTTGGGCAATAAATATATCTTTTCCTAAGGTCTTAATAAATAGGGTTGAGTCAATTTTACCTTGTTTAAATTCTTTAAAAATTAAGTAAGTTGATAAGCGTTCATACCAGGCCCTAGGTGCTTGTTTTAGTCCATATAGTACTTTAGTAAGTTTGTAAACGTGGTCAGGACTTTCTAAGTCCTCAAACCCAGGGGGTTGTCCTACATAAACTTCTTCTTTAATGAATCCATTTAGAAAGGCTGACTTTACATCCATTTGGTATAGCTTAAATCCTTTATGGGATGCAAAGACTAATAACATCCTAATGGAATCAAGTCTAGCTACTAGGGCATATGTTTCGTCGTAATCTAACCCTTCTACTTGGCTGAATCCCTTTGCTACTAAGCGGGCTTTGTTTCTGACTATTTCTCCTTGATCATTTAGCTTATTCCTAAAGACCCACTTAGTGTCAATGATGGATTTACCTTCAGGTTTAGGTACTAGTTCCCATACTTGGTTCCTCTCAAATTGGGCTAATTCTTCTTGCATAGCTATGATCCAATCAGGATCAGGTAGGGCTTCATCTATAGTCTTAGGTTATATTTTTGAAATCATTGCTATTTGACTAAGGTTTCTATAGGAAGATCTAGTCCTGACTCATAGAGTTGGATCACCCACAATTTGATCGGTTGGGTGACTGAGTCTGGGTTTCTTGGTTTTTCTAGAACTTGGTTCAGCCTCAGGTCCGGTTGGTCGGTTTGGTTCACTATTTGATTCAACTCTTTGAGCTGGTTCAATTATTGGTTCAATAATTGGTTCATTTGACTCACTAATAGTTAGTTTGTTTATGGGTTCAATTAAGGATTCACCAACTTGTTGATTATCTTCTTGATCAGTGTTTGATAAAGTTAGATTTGGATTTGAGTTAATTTCTTCATCAAATATTAGATTAGTTGTTTCTTCGATTTTCTTGGTTTGGTTGTTGTATACCCTATAGGCTCTACTTGTTGTTGAATATCCTAGGAAGATGTCTGGGGTTGACTTAGACTGGAATTTTCCTAAGTAGTCTTTGGTGTTTAGGATATGGACTTTGCATCCAAAGACCTTTAGGTAGTGTAGATTTGGAAGTCTATGCTAATATAGTTCATAGGGTGTTTTGTTATGTCGCTTGTTAATCAGGACCCTATTTTGGATGTAACAAGCTGTGCTAATTGCTTCTGCCCAATATTGGTTGGCTAGGTTGAATTCGTTGAGCATAGCTCTAACGGCTTCCTGTAGTGTTCTATTTCTCCTTTCGACTATCCCATTTTGTTGGGGGGTTCTAGGACATGAAAATTCATGTATATACCCATTTACCTTACAGAATTCCTCGAACTATTAATTTTCAAACTCTCCCCCGTGGTCACTCCTAAGTCTTTTGATTTTAGTATCGTTTTGATTTTCAATTAACTTACAGAATTCATTAAATAGGTTTAGGGTTTCATCTTTGGTTTTTAGAAACCTAACCCAGGTAAACCTAGAGTAATCATCAACTATTACTAAGCAGTATCGGTTCCCGCTTAGTGACTTGGCTCCATGTGAATCAAATAGGTCAAGGTGCAAGAGCTCAAGTGTGGTTTGAGTTAGATCAGATTGAATTAGTTTGTGATTAGACCTAGTTTGTTTGCCTTGATTACATGATTCACATATTAAGTTTTCATAATTTTTAATTTTGGGAATACCTTTAATTAGGCCAAGTTGGGTGATTTTTGAAATAATTCTTAGGTTAGTGTGACCTAGTCTCCTATGCCAGAGGTTTGATTGTTCTAACTGAGTTAACATGCATTTAGGTACTAGGGGAAGGTTTATAGTGTAAACATTATTTTTCCTAGTGCCCTTAAGCATGATTTCTGAGTCTTGCAAGTTTCTAATCAGGCAGTTAGAATTGTTGAAGGTAACTATATAACCAGAATCACATAACTGACTTATGCTAAGTAGGTTAAATTTGAAATTTTCAACCAAAAGGACTTTCTAAATAACAAAGTCAGATTTAAGTTCAATATTACCTGACCCAATTACCTTGAGTGTAGCATTGTTGCCAAATGCCACTGAGCCTAGGTTCTTGAACTTGAGTTTGGTGAATTTTAATTTGTCTCCAGTCATGTGTCTGGAGCAACTGCTATCCAACATCCATTGGTCCAAATCTTTATGTTCCTACACATAAAGAGTTTTGTTGATTTGGATCCAATTAGAGTCAGGAATAGCCTAAATTGATTTTCACAGTCTAGTCTGTCTCACCCAAATTTAGGGTTTTCAATCACGTTAGCCTTATAGGTTTTGTGAGACAGGTTTTGCTAAAAGGAATTTTTAAGAAAAATATGATTTATTTTGAAAAACTTAAATTAATTTTTGAAAGCAATTGAATTTATTTTGAAAAGAATATCTACAACTAACTGAAGATTTGTGTTAGATTCGAATTTGACAGAGACTAGTTTGAATTTGAATTTCAAAGATTGGCTTCCAGGTCTTGGCGAGGCACTAAGCCTTCTTTGGTCGTAGTCTTATTGGATCATCAACCCTTTCCTTGACAAAGCCTTTCAGTGAAATTTCATTTTCAAAATTAATCTTTGAAAACTTCTGGTATAACTAGTTTGGGTCTTGGATCGGTAGCTTCGGCTAGTTTCACCAGTCTAAAGAGACCAAGTAGAGAATACTTGACCTTATTAGAATTGGTTTCCCTAACGTACTATCATCTCACCTCCACCCAATACTATGTTGTCAAATTTCAGTTAAGTTAGTTCAGTCCTTAAACTAATCATTCCTAAATCTAAGCATGGTAAATTGCGGGAATTAAGTAGACAATCAAACAAGCAAATTGAAAGAAACAATTTTATCTAACAATAAATATTGTTTTCAATTTGGCTCCCCCTGGACTAAAGCCACGATAATGGTTTGGCAAGATGTGAATCTTGTCCTTGGGGATCCAATATTGATTTGATCCAGTTTGTTTGTTCAGGCATAGTTTGGGTACCCATGCCTGAACTTTATTTCTGGACTGATTCAGTACAGCAGAGTAGGATCTTTGTTTAGATTTGGTTCTATAGCCTAGTCCAGATCGATTTAGAACCGACTTCTGTTTTCCAAGAATCATGTCAAGACCCTTGGAACCAGAAGTGAATCGTTCTAAAGCTGATCTAAGGTCCTTAACCTGAGTTTTCAGGGAGGAGTTCTCTTTCTCAAGTTTTTCAACTTGAGTAGAGGTTCCTTCTTGAACCTTCTCAGTTAAGGGTCTAGAGTCAGCTCTCTCTTTCAGGAGTTTTACTTCCTGTCGGAGAGATTCGACTCGGAGTTTAGCTTTCGCCAAATCTCGAGAAAGATAAGAAATTAATTCATTTAACTGACTCTAGTAAAACCACTTACCTTGATTTCGCCGTCTTCTGAAAATGTCAGTCTGCCGTCGTCCTGTTTCGATTCTGACTCGGTCTCGATTTCTTCTGAGGCGGTTAGTGCGAGCTGGTTCGACTGTGGGACCTCTTCTTCTTCTTCGGAGGAGGACTCGTCCCACGTTGCCTGAAGTGCCTTTTTCCTTCTATTCTTCTTGATATCCTTTAGGTTCGGACACTCTATCTTGTAGTGACCCTTCTTCTTGCACTCGTAGCAGGTCACGTTGGGCTTGTTCTTTTCATTTGCGGGTTCAGCTGGTTCATCCTTTCTTCGGCTGGCTTTCCGTCTGTTGGTTTGGTTCTTCAATTCCTTGTAGTAGTTTCGGGCCAGTCGGACCAGCTTTGGTCGATCTCCTTCGTCTTCTGAGTCTGAGTCTGAATCAGACTCGGGTGCAGATTGAGGTTTCTTCTTGGATACTTTTCCAGCTTTACCTGCAATAAAGGCAATACCTTTCTCGGCCAGATTGCAGTTAGTTTGTTCATGTAATTCTAATTCAGAGAACAATTCATCTAATTTAATTTTTGAAAGGTCCCTTGAAACCTTGTATGCATCTACCATAGATGCCCACAAGGTGTTTCTCGGGAAAGCATTTAAAGCGTACCTTATTAGGTCATGGTTGTCTACCTTGTGACCGATGGTGTGTAGATCGTTCATTAATTCTTGAATTCAGGCGTGGAGTTGAGCTGCTGTTTCGTTGTCGTTCATCTTGATCGTGTACAGCTTGTTCAGGAGGAGATCTCTCTTGCTGATCCGAGTGTCTGAAGTTCCTTCGTGCAGCTCGATCAGTTTCCCCCACAGTTCCTTGGCACTGTTGAATGGACCCACCCGGTTCAGCTCCTCTTTTGTTAAGCCACATTGGAGGGTCTGGGTCGCCTTTGCATCAGCTTCAATCTTCCGTTTCAGAGCGGTGTCCCACTCTGTGTAGGTTTGAGGTATTCCTTCAGCATTTTTTGGAATCTCCAGTCCGGACTGGATGATTATCCACATGTCTACCTGAGTTTTCAGGTGGACCTCCATTCTGCTCTTCCAGTAGGAGAAGTCCTCCCCACTGAAGAGAGATGGTCTTGCAGTGCTGAAGCCTTCTTGCATTGCCATTTTATCTGAAACTAAGAAAGAGAAAGAGATATCCCAAGACTTGGTCTTGGATTAGTAGTGTGGGAAAGAAGAATATTTTTCGAGGGGTGTTGCACTAACCTCGATTAACGAGAAAAATTTCGAACGGAAAAAATATTTAAAAAAATTTTGAAAAAAAATCCGAAAAATTCTCAAATTGGTGGTTGCCCCAAATTTGAGCTTCCCCGCTCTAATACCACTTGTTGGATCGAGAGAAACGATAGAGGGGGGGGTGAATATCGTAAATCGTTTTCGGATTAAAAATAAGAGCATACGCAGCGGAAAATTAAATCACAAGCAGTTTTACTTGGTTCGGAGTCGCGGTCGGCTCCTACTCCAAGGCCCACGGTCGTTGACCGTTTACTGCGGGCAATTCTATATGTGCGCAAAACCAGTTTACAAAATGTATTACAAGAAATGGTACAATAAACTTAAAGTAGCTCTTCGTTACCAACGTCTGGTGTAGATTATATTTTTGGAGCAGAGGGACGTCGTCGGCGCTTGTATCTCGAGTCGGGAGGTTTCCGGAGCAGAGCGCGGGAGCAGAAGAGCGTGAATGCGTTGGAAAAATTGATTGTGCAAAGCCTTGGGGTCGAGGGCCCTTTTATAGCCCCTGGGGGCGCCCGGAACGTCGGGGGCGCCCCCCACGTGTCAGCTGATCCGAGTTCCTCTCGGTCAGCTCTGATCCCTTCAAACTCGGGATCAGGCTTTGACGGGGGCGCCCGAGACGCTCGGGTTGACCGGGTCAACTCTTATCCGTTGGCTTCGCTGGCTTCCGCTTCGTTAGCTTGAACTGGGGGTGCCCGGACCATCCGGGGCGCCTGGGAGCAAGGGGGGCGCCCCGCCCATGAGCTGTCGAAGCACTTCTTTTGCTTCATCTGTTTTGTATTCACCTTGGGGGCACCCGGGACACTACGGGCGCCCTACTCAACTACTGCCTCACTCCTTTGAGGCTCTCTGAGCTGCAGACACTCGTTCCTTCGGTCCTGCATCCAGGGTTAGTCCAAAACAACATAAAACAATAATATGTTAGTTTTATACAACCTTAGCTGTCTTGGTTCTGACTTTGGGTCTCCAAAATGGAGCCTAGGTCGAACCGACGCCTACTGTTCCCTCGACGGGGAACGCGTCCTCACCTACTCCTCTCGGGAGAATTTACCTGATGCCAACCGGCTCCTCCGATTGGACTTTTGCCTAGCGGTCTTTTGCCAGGTATTGGATACCAAGCTATCCTTCGCCCGGTGCCTAGTAGTCCTTCGCCAGGTCTTTGGATCCTGACAGTCCTTCGCCAGGTGCCTAGCAGTCCTTCGCTAGGTCTTGGTTCCCAGGCTGTCCTTTGCCTGGTGCCTAGCAGTCCTTCGCTAGGTCTTTGTATCCTGGCATTCCTTCGCCAGGTGCCTAGCAGTCCTTCGCTAGGGCTTTGTATCCTGGCATTCCTTCGCCAGGTGCCTAGCAGTCCTTCGCTAGGACTCTTCCTGCACACTTGAGTAACATGTTAGATAAACATTATACCTTAACTTTTGAACCCTTTTGCCATTATCAAAATACAGGTTCGACTTGGGTGCTTTCTGCACCAACAGGGAGGGTTAGAAACGAAATCATAAAATGACCCAACCAAAAGAAGAGAAAGGGAATGGTAGGTACCCTAGGTGGTGTAACGTCGTCGGCCGGCTCGGCGGTAGCTGAGTGAAGAATCTCTGATTTGTTAGGCACTCAAGGAAACTACGAGAAGGTCAAGGGGTCGAGGAGAGGTAAAACATCCCAACACCTCATTCATTGCCTAACGCTCTATATGTAGGACAGTGTGGAAGGCCTTAGGAAAATGCTTGAAGAAAAGAAAACAGGTTCACCCTAAAATATGAAATAACTTACAAAAATTCAAACACAAATACTCCTTGACCATGCTATCTTATTCCAACAAACGTATGTCCAACTGTCATATCACCCAACTAATGGAGAATTTATGTCACACCAAAATAAGAAACAAAAAAAAGGTGCAGTTTCATGACATGTTGCTTGGGGTCCACGGACAACGCGCATGCATTCCATCTTGCCTCCTCGACTACTCCGCCTCATGGCCATTTGTTATTTCAGGACTCACATCTTCCTCACCTACACCATCCAAACAAGGTGAGTCTAGGGACTCAGCAAGCATTTCCATATAGAAGCAGGTACATAATATAACCATATAGCATGCATAGAACATGTACATATCACAAAAATCATTTTTCATAACCTTGGGATAATGACTGTGATGTAAACGTGATGATCATCATTAGAGCACATTCTTTGGGATCCATGATCATGTAATTAGTTGCGCAACCTAATTGTACCATTGTGGTACAGTCCATACTAGCCAAAGCCAGAATGCACATCTGTTATTTTGGAAAGGCCCTCCCCGAAGCTCATCTCGGGGCACCAATCCCGTAATGTCATCCCAAGTACAATTAAACATTATATATATATATATATATATATATATATATATATATATATATATATATATATATATATAAAGGAAATCTTGAATCCTTTTATCTTATTTGCATGAGAGTTTTAAAAGTTCATAATACCATTACAGATATTCCAAATGTCACCCAAATAAAGCACCAGTTCACATCACCAACAAATTTGGTTAAAATTTCAAACGGTCATTAAAAAAAAAAGGAATAATTCCATACAACTAATCCAGTCTCTATGACCATACGTATAACACCTTCGGTTAGCGTTTCAAAAGGTCTAGTATACCATTGATAAATAAGAGTTTCTAAATTTAAAGTATAAAACTAATAGAAATAAAGGAAAACGAGGAATCAAAACTCATAAAACTTCATAAGCTTTTCCATCCGAGGAATAACTTTCATGCCGGAAGATGTTGGATAATATAGCATAAAAAAAAATCCTAAAACACCCTTACTTCCATAAACCGCACACTACCTACTAAATACCAGGAAACCATGGAACATATCATGAAATCTTTCAAAACAAAAAGGACAGAAAATCAGATCTGACATTTTCGAAATCCCTCTCGTTCCGAATCCATCGAGAAAACTCGCACATCATGCATGCACACAACCAGGCCTAGATCTTACAATATACCATGCTTTCGTTCCAAAAGATCAACCTTTAAACACCATACTCATAGTAATATTATCATACCTACTATTGTTTGGCTAGTGCCAAGATGGAATAAGAACTTGCCTTTCCGATGGCGATCGAGGCACAGTTCTTCTTGGCTTAGGTGAAATCTTCGAAACCCTAGGGAAGCGAGGGGTGGAGGCGCTCCAACTCGGCGAGGAAGATTGGGAGAGTCAAATAGGTTTTCCCTTTCCTTTATAGAGTAAACTTTAGCCTATATCCACCTATGGGCCGAAACCTGGCCCAAAATCTTAATATTATCTAACATACAACTTATTCTACACCTTAATTATTATTATTATTTTAAATACCATACACTAGCCTAATTAAACCTACCTCCATTTACCTAAAGAAAACATTAAAAGCAATATCTTACACAATCAATGATTTAAACATTTAAACTAGATTAATTAGTTAATTAATTAATTATTTTTTTCCGGATCTTACAAGAGGAGAGAGCTCTTGATTGCGATCTCGATCGCATGGGGAAGTGGTGTCTCGGCGGAGGAAACTGTTGGTGCTGGA
This sequence comes from Boesenbergia rotunda, assembly GCA_024364735.1. Lineage (NCBI taxonomy): Eukaryota > Viridiplantae > Streptophyta > Magnoliopsida > Zingiberales > Zingiberaceae > Boesenbergia > Boesenbergia rotunda. Next base: position 13,553 of record JAGFNQ010001256.1, read on the forward strand.
AGCACCAAGATCAAACCTGAGTTTTGATAATGGCAAAGGGTTCATAAGTTAAGGTTATCTCGTGATCTAATGAAATTGTTTAAGTGTGCAGGAAAAGTCCTAGGTAAACTAGGCACGAAGTCCTGATTCAAGGAATTGGGCAATAAGTCCTGGCCGAGGGCTGGACACCTAAGTCCTGACCAAGGGTTGGGCAATAAGTCCTGGTCGTGGACTGGGCACGAAGTCCTAATTCAAGGAATTGGGCAATAAGTCCTGGCCGAGGGCTGGGCACCGAAGACCTGACCGAGGGTTGGGCAATAAGTCATGGTCGGGGATTGGGCACGAAGACCTGATCCGGAAGATTGGGCAAAAGTCCAACCGGAGGAGCCGATTGACAGAAAGGTAAATTCTCCTGAGAGGAGTAGGCGAGGACGCGTTCACTGTAGGAGGGAACATTAGGCGTCAGTTCAACCTAGGGTTTCATTTGGGAAGCCCAAAGTCAGAACCAAGATAGCTCAAGTTGTTTTCTGGACTTATCTTATATATTGTTTGTGTTTTGGAACTAGCCCTGGTTGCAGGAACAAAGACTGAAGTTCACTGCTTCCCAGGCGCCTGAATGGAGTCAGGCGCCTGATCATACAGGCGCCTGTATGGTGACAGACGCCTAAGAAGGGCCTTTTCCAGTAGTCTCGAAGCAAAGCCTCCACATCAGCAAAAGAGGCACCCATGATCATACAGGCGCCCCAGTCTGTTGATGCAGTCTGGCCCTGATTGTTGTTTTGGTGTTGACAACGATTTTAGTTTAGGAGGATGATTATGATATGGAAAATCCTAATCTGGGAGGTTAGGTGGATTATGATTAAGTCCTGATCGAAGATTAGGCATGATTTGGAAAATCCTAACCTGGGAGGTTAGGTGTGATGAATTATGATGATTGTGATTAAGTCCTGATCGAGGATTAGGCATGATATGGAGATTCCTAACCTGGGAGGTTAGGTGTGATGATTATGATGATTAAGTCCTGATCGAGGATTAGGCATGATGTGGAAAATCCTAGCCTGGAGGGCTAGGTGTTGGAAAATCCTGACCTGGAGGGTTAGGTGTGGAAAATCCTAACCTGGGAGGTTAGGTGTTGGAAAAGTCCTAATTCGGAAAGGTTGGGTGAAAAGTCCTAGCTTGGAGGGCTAGGTGAAAAGTCCTAACCTGGAGGGTTAGATGCAAATTCCCATCCTGGAGAATTAGGTGAAAAAGTCCTGGCTTGGAGGGTCAGGTGCCTAGCTTGGAGGGCTAGGTTGGATGATGTTCTAACTCGGAAGAGTTGGGTGAAAAGTTCTAGCTTGGAGGGCTAGGTGAAAAGTCCTAGCTTGGAGGGCTAGGTGAAAAGTCCTAACTTGGAGGGTTAGGTGCAAATTCCCAACTTGGAGAGTTAGATGGAAAAATCCTTAGCTTGGAGGGCTAAGGTGGATGAATTCCTAGCTTGGAGGGCTAGGTTTGAGTCACTGGATCGGTCTGGTGACCGATCAGGGACATTGGCACGCTGCTCCTTAGTGGATCGGTCTGGTGACCAATCCAGCTATGTCTGATCGGACTGGTGACCGATCAGGGAGCGCACAGTGAGATTGGGAATCTACTGTGTGGCTCCTGATCGGACCGGTGACCGATCAGGGAGCAGGCTGCTTCCTTGCTGTCTTGCTCCTGATCGGTCTGGTGACCGATCAGGGAGCAAACAGTGAGTGAGTTCCCTTGCTGATCAAAGTCTTGGATCGGTCCGGGGACCGATCAGGGATCTTGGATTTGATTAAAAAGTAACTGTTCATCTTGCCTGATCGGTCTGGGTAACCGATCAGGATCCAATCTGATCGGTCTGGTGACCGATCAGGATTCACCCTGATCGGTCTGGTGACCGATCAGGCGTGTATAGCTGCGAGAGATGGGAATCCCAGCAAAGCAATGGATCGATCTGGTGATCGATCTACACATCCTGGATCGGTCCGGTGACCGATCACTTTAATTCAAATTTCACTGTCAGACGCGGTCAGAGCGTCTGATCATATCGGATTTGCTGATGTATGTGATATGCTGTGTGATCTTCTGCTCTAATGCTCCGATTGAGTTTCAGGTGACAGGGGAGGATTCAAACACTCAAGGAGAAGTCAAAGCATGCTTTCCTTGGAGCAGGTTTGTCCCTTTTCACATCTCAGGTTGCAACGGCGAGCCGAAGACTGGGGCTGAGACTGGAGCTTGGCTGAGGAGCTCAGTGAGTCCAGAGATAGCTCAGTAGAGGCTGGCGTTGGCAGATGAGTAGCTGGGAGCTACAGAGATGTGGTCACTTGTCGCTTGGCGGAGAAACAAAAGGAAGCGCGAGAAGACGAGGCGGTAGAGTTTTTTTTTTGAAGCGATTCAGTTTGAAAAACTTCTTTGTGTTCTTGCGTTCTGCTGCTACAAGCTTGCTGTTCTTGAGTTCTTCAACCATTCTAAGCAAGCTATAGAGGAGCAATCATCATACTTGAGCGCTTGAAGGAGAAAACAAGAAGCTTGGAGTCCGACAGTGGGAAGACACGAAGCAGACAGGGGTCTGCGTGAGATCGCCACTGGGTGGAGCTCAGGGAAGCTTGCTGTGTTTTGTCCTTGCTAAGAGTTTGAGTAAGATCCTTCTTGTTGTTGTTTCATTGTGCTCATTATATATCATTGTGTGAAACACGCTGTGGAGAGGTTTCTCCACCGAGAAGGAGGTTGCTTCATATCCGGTGTTGACCGGGGCTTGATCTGCCGACGATCAAGGGATCGCCCACCTCAAGGGCACGCCAAGGAGTAGGGGCAAGTTATCCCCGAACCTTGTAAACCCTCCTTGTTAGCGATCTTGCTAGTTGTGTTTGTTTCGCTCTCGTTTAGTTTTTTCTGCATACTCTGTTTTCCACTCTTTCCGCTGTGCTACTGATATTTGAGTTGCAGAAATCGTGATAAGTTGACAAGGGGCAAGCGATTGTCTATATTCACCCCCCCTCTATAGCCATCTCGTTCCCAACACAGTCTTCCCAGGTGCCCTAGTTGAAGGGATAAGCGCTGGCCAAGTCTGCAAATGAGGATTCGCACAGAGAGGCCACGTGTTAGGTGCCCCCTTCAACACAGGCGCCCAAGAAGCCTGTATATAAAGGGGTTCACCCACTTGCTTCCAACTAAATCTTTCAAGTGCTCTGCTCCAAATGCTTCGTGCTCAAGTCTCAAGCGCCAACGATGACTCGCAGCTCCGATCTCCGAATCTTTCTCCGGTCGTTGGTAAATTTAATTTACGTGCTTAAATTAAATTCTGTATTCGTGTACTTCAAACTTGTAATACTTTTGCGAAATATAGAATTGCCCAACGTAAACGGTCAAGGACCGTGGGCCTTAGAGTAGGAGCCGATCTAGACTCCGAACCAAGTAAAAGAAAACTGTGTTAGCATTGTTTTGAATTTTCCGCTACGTAATTGCTCTTTTTTCCGAAAAAGATTTTATCGATATTCACCCCCTCTATTGATTCTAAATGATCCCACAGAAACAGAGAGGAAGAAGAGGAGAAAACAAATGATCAGGCAGAGAAGGAGGAAAGGAAAAAGGTTATGAGTTATGCGCTTTTGTAGTTTAGTCCCTCAAATCTAGCTAGTTTGAACTAAGCCCTCAACTTAGGCTATTTAAGCATTTGACCCCTCTAAATCTCATATTTTAACATTTGCAAAACATATGGATTCAAAACTAGAACATGATTTTGATACAAAATTGAATGTTTTCAAAGTTTTTGAATTTTGGTCAAAAAGTCAAATATATTTGAATTTTTCATGAAATCATATTTTTCTCTGTTAAAGGACATCAAAAGAAATATGCTTGCAAAATTTTATAATTTTTTGAAATTTTTGATGCATTTCTGAATTTCAACTCAAAAGATTGAAATTTGAGTCTGATAAGTATCAGTCGACTGGTGCAGAAGACTAGTCGACTGAAGATACTATGAAAGGGCAATTTGATGAGACCAGTCGACTGGTAACTGATTCAGTCGACTAGTACCTGTATTTTCTAATTTTTATGTATTTTCATAAATTAAAACAATTTGTCCCTATTTGATACCATAGGTTAATATTACTTGGTGCAATTTTTTTGATGGTGTCAAAGAGGAGAATTGAAATGTTTAAGTTAGAATTTAACTTAATTCTTTATGGTTGTACAAAAATTGAAAATTATGTGATAAGACATAGGTTAAGTTGGAGGATGCATATTTATATGTCTTAATATACTATGTTTTTAATTTTCAATTGTTATCTTTGTACCTAACTTAAACATATTGTCACACATCAAAAAGGGGGAGATTGTTGGTGCAATCGACCCAAATTTGATCGGGTAGATCATGGGTTTTGATGTGTGTGTCAATATGATTAAGTTAGGTTTTCATGTTGATTTGATGTATGTGTTTGAGTCTTGCAAGACTTGGTGAATCACACATGAGGATTAACGGAGTGAAGCATCCGAGGGATGAGAGCCGAGGAAGTGGACTTCAAAGGGCAAGCTGAGAAGTAGACTTCAAAGGCATACACGAAAGATGATATGAAGACAAGTCGCGGACTTGTGTGCGCATCCGAGGTACGAGAGCCAAAAGAAGAGAACTTCAAGGGGCAAGCCAAGGAAGTGGACTTCAAGGCATATACGAAGGGTGAACTCCGGAGGGGTTGAGAGAGAACTTGTAAGTAAGACAGTCGACTGGCAAGGGAATCAGTCGACTAACACTACTAAGAGTGCACTGCAGCAGTCGACAGGTATGGTTACCAGTTGACTGATCTTTCTGTAAGGTCGAACAGTCGGAAGCAGTCGATTGGCCCTGAGAGTAGTCGACTGGTCTGTTCAAAATTTAGCTGTTAGACTAGCCGTTCGTTGGACACCAGTCGATGGCCCTGGAGGCAGTCGACTGGTGTCAGGGCTGTGTTGTTTGGTTAACAGCTCTCTCCACTATTTAAAGAGGAGCTTGAGACTTGAGATAGGTTAGCAATTCATTATGAAATCTTTACTCAAGTGCTCAAGCTCCAAGTGTTCCTTCTTCCTCCAAAACCCTAGCTTAAATCTCGTAAGGAGGATGATGATTTGTGAGAGGTTGTTCTCCACCGAGAAGGAGAAAGCATTAGTTGGAGATTGCCGGGGCGTGATCCACTGAAGGATCAAGAGTTTGTCCACCTCAAGGACACGCCGTGGAGTAAGAGCAAGCAATCTCCGAACGACGTAACCGGTGAAGTATTAGCATTGTTTTAATTGATAGATTAAGTTTCCGCTTGTGGTAACGATTGTAGGAAGAAAGCGAATGTTGGTGCAAGATGCATCAGTGATGTCTTCCTCTAAGTGTTTCAATGTTTAATAATATACTTAAGTTAGTGATATATTAGAAAAGGTAAGGGTGAGTAAAGAAATTCGTATCAAAGTGAAGAAAAGTCCTAGTTAACCAAGGCAATAAGTCCTGATTCGAGGAATTGGACACTAAGTCCTGATCATGGATTGGACACTAAGTCCTAGCCGAGGGCTGGGCACCTAAGACCTGACCGAGGGTTGGGCACGAAGTCCTGATTCGAGGAATTGGGCAATAAGTCCTGGCCGAGGGCTGGGCACCTAAGACCTGACCAAGGGTTGGGCAATAAGTCCTGGTCGCGGACTGGAAACGAAGTCCTGATTCGAGGAATTGGGCAATAAGTCCTGGCCGAGGGTTGGGCACCAAAGTCCTGGTTCATGGAATTGGACAATAAGTCCTGGTTGTGGACTGGACAAAAGTCCAATCGGAGGAGCCGGTTGGCAAACTTCTCCTGAGAGGAGTAGGCGAAGGCGCGTTCCTCGGGAAGGGAACTCGGTTCAACCTAGGGTTTCACGAGAAATCCAAAGTCAAAACCAATCGTTAAGACTAGGATTATATATGTGTTTGTCTTGTGTTTATATATCTTGCAGGTACCTAGAATTAGAGGCAAAGCAGGAGAACAAACATAAGAGAAGCCTGGAAAGCTGCTCCTGGGCGCCTGAATGGATACAAGCGCCCCCATGCATCCAAGCGCCTGGATGATCCAAGCACCCAGTAAGCTCTTGGGCGCCCAAGATAGCCCAACTTATCAGCTTCGAGAAGTTCGCGTTCCGGATGAAGTTTTGACCGCCAATGAGGCGCCCTAGAGGCTCTAGGGCGCCCAAGAAGACACTATATAAAGGGGTTCGACCACTCAACTTAGAACATAATTCACAACAACATTCTAAGCATTCCGAGTGAAGAAAAAGCATTAGAGGTGAAGCTCTGCGACCAAGGAGGCTCCAGGAGGAAGTGCGCTGCACTTCGGAGTTCCAGATCGGCCGGGTCTTCAATTTTTGTTTGGTTTGCATTTATTTGTATGCACTTAATTTCTTAATCTTTTTGGTTGTAATACTTGCACTGTAAGATGGGTTTCTCCGCCTCCGGAAAGTCTGGAAAGGAGACCATTAGTGGACAGGCGCTTCCCGTGCTTAGGCCTTGGACGTACTGACCCTGAGGGGGTTGGGAACCAAGTAAAAACCTGCGTGCACTCTGAGTTATGTCTTTCATTTGTTTCTTTATTTTTCCGCTGTGCTACTAACTCTTTGTCTAGAACAAACAAACAAACGACGAAGGTTTCCGAAAGAATTTTTACGAGTCGATATTCACCCCCCTCTATCGACGGCACCGGCCCCACAGTGAATTCGGGTGACCAAGCTATTCACCCCCCCTCTAGTCGTGCCATCAATCCCAACAGTGTTTGCTACATTTATTGGATCTATGATTGTTGCATTTGATTGATAAACATATATGAGCTAGTATTTGTACTTTTATTCAGTTTTACATATTCATATATGTGTTATTCTGTTTCGGGGATTGTATATCGTTGCTTCTACCTACTTGTTATTTCTTTTTATATGTCATGCGTTTATCTATCTGATTACCCGCAGAGTTCGCCCAGACTCACCACCCCTTACATCTAATTCTGTTTCAAGTAGTCGATAGTCGCGTTACGTGGAGTCAGGTGAGGATTCAGTTGCAAGTCCCATGGCATCGAGCATTTTGGTGTTTTTTGCATTTTTCTTTATTTTCATATTTTCATTATTAGATTGATATTTATTATTTCAGTAGACTTATGTTTAGTTATTCATTGGTGTTATATTTATGCATATATGGACTTGGTATGTTTTGTCATTGGACTTGAGTTTTATTTGAAATATATATGTTTCCTTTATTCTTTATATGTGTGGTGTGAGATATTAATTTCTTGGTTCTGTAGTTGTCAGCCATGTTGGCTAAGCTTTGTAATATTTGGTGGGAAATATATGTATTTAAGTTTCAGATTATTCGTCGTACAGGAGAGATGCTATCCATTTTTCAAGCAAGCATGGGCTCTGGGGGCATGAGAATTTTAGCTTCGGAGGTACCTTCGTGGAGCTCCAGAAACTTTTCCCAAAGTTCCTTCGCCGAACCATAACTGCCGATTCGGTTGACTTCTTGAGGTGGCAATACGCTCAGCAAATGGAACTCTGCTTTACCATTGGCTACGAAATCTGCTTGTTCCTTCTTGGTCCAGAGATGCTCTTCCTTTTCGGATACTTTAAAATCATATTTTATTGTTAGCAATATATCTAAATCAGTTTTAAAGCAAACCTCCATTTTGCACTTCCAAAGTGCAAACTCCCCCTCGAACTTAGGCAAGTAGATGCTTGATCTGACTATGTGTATTGTTTCAGTTGGCGATTAGTCCTTCCAAAGTGCCCTTGCTCTGATAACACTTATTGGGATCGATCGACTAACAAAAGGGTGATGAATTACCCCTAAAAATTAAAATTTGAGATCTTTTGTTTAACTAAACAAAAATAGTTAGTCAACACAAATAACTAACATAAGCAAGTCAATAAACTAACTACTAAAAAGGGAAGAGACATAGACAACCAGATTTACTTAGTTACAACCAAGAAGGTTGCTAATACAAGACAAATGAAGCTCAATCTCTAGATATACTCCTTGGGGGCGGAGAAACCTCTTACAAAATTCAAAACTAGGGAAAACTAGAGAAATGATTATAAAATTGTGAACAACTTGAATAATTAAAATGCTCAGAGTTCAGGGGTCTATTTATAACCCCTAGGAAAACTTATCGACGTGCTGATGTGGAACATCATGGGCGCCCGAGTGCTACACGGGTACCTGAGAGCGGTCACCCCCTATCCACATCGCAACGGCCAGAAAATGACTCGTTTTGTCGATAAGCATCAAGTGTTG
>JAGFNQ010001256.1:30056-134455 GCA_024364735.1 Boesenbergia rotunda
AGCTGCGGAAGAGTACCCGGTGGAGCGAGAAGGACGTGCGCGGTGTCCGAGAGACGAGAAGCCGGGAGGAAGGACGCTCGAGGGGCGAAAGGCCGGAGTCGGGCTCGGGTGAGCCTAACTCGGTTGACCGGAAATCACCCAGAAGATGAACCAAAAGACTGGTCAGTTTGACCAAGTCAAACCAGGCACCTGAAACAAAAAGAATTCTATTTGTTGCTGTGAAGATTCGAACCAGCAACCTCGCCTACATATATCACCAATCTTACCGACTGGGATAAAGAAGAGATATGATTAAAGTTGTTGCGAGCAAATGATAAAGTTATTTATCTGTTGCCGAGCAGAAGACCAAAGTTATCTCTTAAAGGATAACTTTATCCTTTAATCAGATCCAATGGATGCAGTTAATCCCATCCAAGATCAGCCATCCAGATTACATCCATGGATCAACGGCCAAGAGAAAATTCCTCAACAATCAACAATCCAGATTTATTCTCTTAGGCTATAAATAGGCTTAGAGTTTCAACCTTTTAATTCATTCAATTAATTCAATTCTCTTGTAATTCTCTCTATAGTCTAGCGTGCTTTTATTGTAAGGCTTCTCCGCTATAAGGAGATTTTAATTGAGCGTCCACTGCCTTGGAAGCAACGTTCTTAGTTGCGACCAAGTTTTTTTTTAAGACGAGTGCCTTCCATTTCTTTATTTTATTATCCGTCTATTCACCCCCCCTCTAGCCGGACCAACCCGATCCTACAAGTGGTATCAGAGCCAAGTTCGCCGCAGAAGGACTAACCGCCGACTGCAGCAATTTCAAGAAAATGGTTGGAGCCGTAATCTACCCGCCGAAGTTTGAGGGGGAGTTCGCGATGTGGAAGCGCCGAATGCAGGTATTTTTTAAAACTGATATTGAATTGCTAATAATTATGAAAAATGGTTTTTCAGTTCCTAAAGACAACAACGGCAAGGATAAAGAAATAAAGTCATGGACCAAGAAGTAGAAATCAAACTTTGAAGCAAACGGCAAAGCTGAATTTCATCTACTAGCTGTTCTTCCCGTGTAAGAAGTTAACCGCATCGAGAATTACAACTCGGCAAAAGAGCTCTGGGAGAAATTCCTAGAATTTCATGAAGAGAAGAATAAGAAATCATACATCGCCGCACTGAACACAAGGAAGATCCAACTCGACGATGAGTCCTTGTCAGAAGAGTCGGAAGGTCAAGAATATGCGGGTCTTGCGCTAATGGCAAATCATCAAGAAGGGAGCACTGATGAAGGGGGAGAGACGTCAGAAGAAAGCGACGACGAAAGATGAACCTCGCTTTTCGAAAGCGACCTGGTAAGTGAGGTTTGTTTTCTTCCTCATGATCAATTATATGCAGGAGTTAAAGCCTTACTCAAATCTAATTATAGATTAGAAAAAGAAAATTTAAAATTAAAAAATGAATTAACACTTACATCCTCGTCTGAAATTTTAAAAAATGAAAATGATAATTTGAAAAACTTACTGCAAAAATTAGAACTTGATATTGCATATTTACGCCAAAAGAAAAATAGCTTTCCTGATAATTTAAATTGGTATTTTAAAAATCATAAGGACCAATTTAAAAAGGTGCCCAAAAGTTATATTCCGCCTAAGTTTTTAATTAATCCTGTAGACAAGAACTTATTTTGGGTTCCTAAATTTGTATTAAACTGAATTTTTTTGTTATTATAAATGTGTGCATTGTGTTTCTCTAACAAAAATTATGCCTTTATTTTTTTTATGCACAATTATGCTGTCTATCTACTGGAACTTCTTTTAAAATTTTTTAAACATTTTTTCCCTCGAAATTTGAAATTAAGAGTTTAGAGGAAAGACTCATTACATTTTTTTTCAAAATTTTCGAAGTATTGTTTCCAATTTTTTAAATTTTATTGTTCAAGAACTCTTATGTGTTGGTTTGTCATTTTTGGACTTGACGAACGAATTTAAAACTCAAAATTTTTGTCCAAACTCATATCTTCATCTTCGACTTTAACAAAAATATTCAGATTTTTTTGATTTTTTATGAATTATTTATCGAAATATGATTTTTTTTCAAAATTTGATAGAAAAATATTTTGACAGGATTCGATTTTATTTTTGGAACTCCTCATCAGCTGTGGATTTTATCAAAAAAAAAATAGATTTTATTTAAGTCATTTTTTTAAAAAAAAATGAAATTAACTTTGAAAAAATATGTCATTTTAAAATTTGAAAAATCTATGGCAACGCGATTTTTTTTCACTTAGAAAATTTTTTATCGCACTCAAAAATTTTTTTTCTTCCCTACTTATATTTCCCAATTTTTTGATGTGATCAAAGGGGGAGGAATAGTATTAAGTTAAGGGGTAGCATTTTAATTTACTTGAAATTTATGTTTTTTTAACTTAAACTGTTTATATTATTATGCATGTTTTTTTTATTTGTTTACCCTAACTTAACTCGGATTGATGCACATCAAAAAGGGGAAGATTGTAAGTACCCCTGGTTGATTTTGATGTGATCAACCTATTTAAGTTAGATCCTGGTATGTTTAATCCCTCTGCTAAGTGTGCAGGAGCTTAGGTACGGAGGAAGTCGAGCGTAAGACGTAGCGAACGAGAAGGATTGTGCGGGGAAGTGAGTCGACGGGCTCGGTACAATCCAAGGGACGTGGAAGCTACGGAAGAGTACGCCGGTGGAGCGAGAAGGACGTGCGCGGTGTCCGATGGACGAGAAGCCGGGAGGAAGGACGCTCGAGGGGCGAAAGGCCGGAGTCGGGTTCGGGTGAGCCTAACTCCGGTTGGCCGGAAATTACCCAGAAGATGAACCAAAAGACTGGTCAGTTTGACCAAGTCAAACCAGGCACCTGAAACAAAAAGAATTCTATTTGTTGGTGTGAAGATTCGAACCAGCAACCTCGCCTACATATATCACCAATCTTACCGACTCGGATAAAGAAGAGATATGATTAAAGTTGTTGCGAGCAAATGATAAAGTTATTTATCTGTTGCGAGCAGAAGACAAAGTTATCTCTTAAAGGATAACTTTATCCTTTAATCAGATCCAATGGATGCAGTTTAATCCCATCCAAGATCAGCCATCCAGATTACATCCATGGATCAACGGCCAAGAGAAAATTCCTCAACAATCAACAATCCAGATTTATTCTCTTAGGCTATAAATAGGCTTAGAGTTTCAACCTTTTAATTCATTCAATTAATTCAATTCTCTTGTAATTCTCTCTATAGTCTAGCGTGCTTTTATTGTAAGGCTTCTCCGCCACAAGGAGATTTTAATTTAGCGTCCACTGCCTTGAAAGCAACGTTCTTAGCAACGTTTTTTTTTTAAGGCTCACTTGGTTACCAGATTCAAGGAACTATTGTACTTGTCCTAGAGGTCAAGGGTTCGAATCTGGGGAAGGCAAAAACCCACTGCCAGGGGTGGGAAGGTCTGTAGGGCATGGCCTAGAGAGCCGCCTGAATGGGGCTAGAGAGGCATGTCGCTACAGTTTCTATACTGTATAACATTTTTATCGCCATACATATCTATCTGGTTTTATACTCGTGAAGTCTCCCTGGACTCATAATCGTTTGCTTTTTTTTTAGGATGACGCCGCCAGGAGAGCCCAGTAGCTAGTCCCAGTCCCGTAGATGTCGCAGTTGTTTTATTTAGTCTATATTTTATTTTATTTATAATTGGGATATATTTCTTGTTTTATATATGTTGGTAGACGTGTCATCCAGGGCTATGATACTTTTATGTATTTTGCATCGTCGGTCCGCCCAAAGGGAAATTTTGAGTTGTTTTTACAGTATAGACGGTGGTATATGTTTTTGAGAGTATCAATAGTTGTTTATGTCTTTATTTCTGTTATAGTTTGATCATATTTATGTGTGAAAGCCGTGGAGGTCATATTTTGTATGTATTGGTTTGAGATTGTTCGCCGTACAAGGGAGGTGTTGTCCGATTTTCGTCGAACATGCAGCCCTTGGGGCGTGACATTGGCCCTGGCGAGAGATACCGAGTGCTCGGCTTAAGGTCGTTGGGTCAACATTCAGTCGGCACTCGGTCGATGACCTCCCTGTGTTGCAGTCGTATCCGCCGGAGGATAGAGCGGGCTAGCTTGGACCGAGTACCCCAAGACTCGATGTGTCGTATATTCTAATTCGTATGGCATTGGCTGCATTACAGGATCTCACTCAGGGCAGCTAGTCGGCGCTCCAACTCGAGAGTTGTCGTTATCCGAGGCAGTACATACTCCCTGACACTATGCTGATAAAGGTGGTACGAGAGTCGATGTAGGTTGGCTCTGACCTGACATCACTCGTGTCCGAATCGCGGATATCCCGCTGACACAGTACTAGCCTGACAAACTCTGACAACCCATACTACGGCGCCCCCTGCCCATGTCAGAATGGGCGGCGTCGGTCGGCAAGTTGACAATGACTTCTGATCCCTTCTCTACATGAGACAAAATATGGCAGAAACAAGACAGAGGTTGTCGGCTCCCTCGGCTATATAAGACTCCCCTCCCTTCATCCGTAGGTACGCGTGATAAGTTTTTACTTCAGTTCTTCTTCAGCGTTCATCTTCTTCATCGAAAATTGACTTGATCGTTGAAGGTCCTCGTCAGGAAATTCTTCCGGTGGATTACTGACCATCATCTTTTTATAATTTTCGAAGTCAGCAGAAATAATTTTCGAGTCCAACTCATTCTTGAGAGTCTACTTTGTTGGGAGTCTATTTTACTCTTCGACATGATCAAATTATAATTATCATATAAAATTATTGTTATTATTCTGAACTCAACAATAACAAACTAACTAAAAAAAATAATTAATAAGAAGCTTCGGCGGCCATCCAAAATAATGATAATGCTTCGGCCGCCGGATAGAGTCACTTCCCGCAAACAGTGCCGTCAACACAAGCACCGGTCGCCTTGCTTGTGCGACCGGAACTCCTCCACATTTTCATTATAAAGAGAAGCTCAAACCAGCCCTGCTCCAATTGCACCACCAGCGCCGCCGCCCCTTCAATTTCTCCGCCAATCCATGGATTCGTCGCGCAACCAACTGCTGGGAATCAACAAGCACAGCAAGCAAATCCGCAAGCCGCCGCCGCCGCCTCCTCCTCGCCCGCCGCCTGCCCTGATCTACAACATCTGCAAGAACGACTTCCGAGCGGCCGTCCAGCAGCTCACCGGCTCGCCCTCCCGCGACTACCTCCATCCCCGGCCGCCGCCCCGGCCGCGGCCTCTCAGCTCCCGCCTCCTCAAGATCCGCCCGCCTCCGCTCTCCCCCATCGCCCCTCCACCTCCACCTCCTCCTAACCCTAACCTCCGTGCGCCGGCGTGGACCGGCTCCCCCGTCTCCGCCTACATGCGCTACCTCGAGAGCTCTTTCCTCGGCCCCGCCTCCTCCTCTCGCAATCAACCCCCACCTCCCTTTCCCTCCCCACGACCCCCCGCGCCGCCGCCGCCGAGAGGGATAATGAGTCCAAACGCGTTCCTTCCCCCTCCACCGACTTCGCCTCTTCTCTCTCCGAGTGTATACCTGAACCTCTTATCTCCGCAGTCGCCGTATCCCCTGATTTCTCCGGGGTTCCAGTACCCTCCGCCTCTTCTCTTCTCTCCGTCGCCGCATCCGGAAACGTTGGGAGCTGGAACATGGCGTGGCCTTCAGGAACCGCCGTCTCCCGGGCTCTTCTTCCCCCGCTCTCCCTCAGGTTTCTTTCCAAGTCGGAGCCCTAGATTGAGGGAAAAGGATACGCCTTAGTGGGTGCATGTTCTACTGCGCGTTCCCTTCTGCCAAGCATTTGGCGGCGCCAAAAAATTCAAAATATTTTTTCATAGATGAAGATGGGTAGATAGCTGTTCTTGTTCTTTACCGGTCCATCTTTCTTTGAGGAACACGAACGGCGAAGTGTAGTATATTACTTTAGTTTCTCTGTTTCTGGATTCTCCCGTTAAATGTTACTTGTATTTAGCTTTGATACGAATTCATTGATATGTAATTTCATCGTGAATTGTGTTAGGACAAAAAAAAAATTAAGATATCTTTATAATGACATGATATTGTTAATTTTGGATCAAAATTCTCATGAAAATATCATATTCCTTATAAACCTATGATCTTTCTATGTGTTTCTCAATGTAGGACTAAGTTTGCCCCTAATAATTCCTCCTCAAACAAATGACCACATGCCCCCACCACAAACTCCCTCGGTCCACCTGACCTATTAGGACTTCGCCACCTAACCGCAACTAGAACTGTTCTTCTTTGATGAAGACACGGGAGCCTACATATCCTTTTTATTTAAGGCTTAACGCACATGGTTAGATTTGGATGAGCAACCTGGTTCTGATACCACTTGTAACGACCAAAAGAAATTAGGATATCTCCACAATGACATGATATTGTCCATTTTGAGCCTAATCCCTCATAGTTTTGTTCTTGGGCTCTCTCAAAAGGTCTCATGTCAATGGAGATACCATATTCCTTATAAACCTATGATCTTTTTATGTGTTTCTCAATATAGAATTAAGTTTGTACCCTTTCAATCCCTAACAAATTGCCTCGCAAATGCTTCCTATTCGATTCTGAATGAACAGCAATGGCCTTTCAGCTCAATGTAAAACGATCACCATCTGCCCTGCTTTGTCATTTAGAGCTGTCTTTTCTTTCGGACAACAAAATGTTTGCTCATTTCTCATAAAATTTTTGCTCAGTTCTAATAATCATTTCTCATAAAATTTTTGCTCAGTTCTAATAATGGTTTTCAAAAAGTTCTTCGCACTGCACTAAAAAACAATGTCGTAGAGTTGGCAACCGTGTAGCATTTGAATTCGTCAGTCCATATCTGCATGAATCTTTTTTCATGCCACGTACTGATCCATCTCGTGATATACTACTGGATGCATTTCAATTCGACACTTTTTCTTCAGTTAGGCGCTGCCGCTTTGCCTAGCGATTTGGACTTTTCCATAAATACGTCCGTTTTTTCCAGCTGGATATGTTTCTATCTGGAAGAAAAGTTACGTGACTTTCATGTTATTGAAATTTTTAAACAAACTCTTCTTTTAATGACGAGGTGCCCATGTAGAAAGATGCATTAAGAATGTCCAAAAATATATTTCTTTCTAATTTTACTCCTCTATCGAATTGATTTTAAATTATATTAAAATTTTCTCTTTGCTCTACATAATCACAATGATATTAATATTTAAAAAACAAAACCACAGTAGTATTACAGTATTAATATCTTAAAAATTTATTGACGGATTTAGAGAGTTCTCATCCGATTCATTTTAAGTATTATAAGTTTTTAAAATGTTTCAAAATTTACCCATGAGATTGATATAATGAAAGGGCGATTAGTTGTCTCTCAAAAATCCTCGGTTCGATTTTTAGTTATGATGAATTTTGTTGAATTTTTTTCTCCAAATGAGACGCACAATAATGGGATGTTGGGCTTCTGGTCCGTCCTCCATGAGCACTTCTCAATTTATCCTAATGACCGGTGGAAAACTTTCGTGGGACCGAACTAGTTGTCCTAAGTTTGACGTTACCCAATCTAGTTAGTTATTTTTTTAAAGTCTTCCAAAATTTATATGAACTCAAAGATATCAACTTCAAGTTATTAGAAGTAGTGATCAAAACATTTCAAAGTCTACAACGATAAGACAACTGACTCATACACATAACTTATATGTCAGAACTAGATATAAATATCATAAATACCTTTATTGTGCTACTGAATCTATTACATGTCAATTTTTTAAAAATTCAAATCCCCTAGGTCCACTAATAGATTTTAGTCAAAACTCAAACTCATTGATTGGACCCATTCTAACTCTTATGAATTTCTTTAATTCACCGGAGTGTAAATATTTTTTATTACTATTTTTAAAAATTCAATATCACAGCTTAACACACCAGCATTGCTACAGTGCAGGATTTTAAATACTAACACCGCAGTGGTTATTACATGAATGCAAATGAAAGAGAAAAGTTTAATTTAATTTATGAGAGAGATAATAAAGGAAAGTTGTTCCATGCAAAGGAGAGCAAAAAGAGGAGAAAAAATCAACTTTTGCAAGAGGGTAAAATGAAAAAGAGATGCGCCTTCTGAGCATTCTCAAATCTCTAGGCGTCATTAGGGCAATCTCAAACTTTGCATCCGCCCTTTGGGTAATTACTAAAATTACAAAGATATAACCCGAAATCATACACTAGAAATTAAGCTTCTTCGATTATCACTGTAGTGTTGGTACAATCTACCTAAGTTTAAAGTTGATCAAGTTGACAAAGTTTGAGTTAACTCGAACTTAAGTTTCAATGTTCGATCAATATGTAAGAGAGAGGTCAAAAATGTCAAGGTTGATTGGATACTTAACGATGTCAGAAGTCCAATGGAAAGTTGGTAAGAAAAATGTCTTAGTGGGCCATAGAGGACCAGAGTACCAGACACTTGGCACAGACGAAAAGTCTGAGTGAGTAATGAAGGACCAAACACTTAGCATAAGAGAAAAGTCCAATTGGGTTAAAGGTTGATTGGACAATTAGTGATTGGAAGTTTAACGCGAAGATTGACAAAAGGAAAGTCTAAGTGCCGTTAAAGGTTGACCGGACCCTTGCTGATCAGAAATCCAACGGGAAGGTTGGTAAGAGAAAAGTCTAAGTGGCGTTAAAGGTTGACCGAACACTTGCTGATCAGAAATCCAACGGGAAGGTTGGTAAGAGAAAAGTCTAAGTGGGTCAAAGGTTGATCGAACCCTTGATAATCAGAAGTCCAATGAGAAGGTTGGCAAGAGAAAAATCAAAGTTGATCGAGGAGTATCAGATACTTGGTGAAGAAGCCCCCCTAACAGATCAAAGTTAACCAGATGCTAGGAATGAAAAATCCCAACAATGTCACAGGTGACTGGATGTTGGGCAAATGAAGTCCTGGCAGGTTGAGGTCAACTAAATACTAGGTATGACACAAATTCAGTCTTAAAAAGATTGAATTTTGGGTTACCAATCGATTGGAGAGAGTGAGCAATCGATTGGTAAACCCTAAACTTAGATTCTGGGTTTAGGGTTAGACAATCCAAGTTTAGGGTTTACCAATAGATTAGAGTAATTGATTGACACAAAGAAATCAATTGAGGCAACTGATTGGAAGTTTATTTCGCGAGCAGAATGATCAAAAATTGATTGGGCAATCGATTAGCATGGGTGGATCGATTGGATGTGTTTTCATAAGAGCACATAAGGATGCCAAATCGATTGGTTGATTGATTAGGCATTGCCAATCAATTAGCAGCTGGCTTTCTTCGAAAGCATAGAAGGCTTCAAAATTGATTGCACCAATCGATTGGAAGTCAACAATCAATTCGTGTGACTCACCAATCAATTGTGTTAGGACCGTGACCGTCAAGCTAGAGGACCGGGGAGGGGGGTGAATAGCTTCTTTTGATTTTCTTCCTACAATCGTTAGTGCGCAAGTGGAATATACTAAATAGAAACAAAAACTAACGAATAAGAACAACACACCAATGTACGTGATTCAGAGATGATGCTCCTACTACACGGTGGTCCGTAAGGTGGACGATCCCTAATCCTTCGGTGGATGATTCCCCGGAGCACCTCCGGCTAAATCTCGTAGCTCCTTATGTATGGAGAAAACTCACTACAACTTCTGGACACTACCTGAGCACAATAGGCTACTAACCAGCTTTATCCAAGCAGGTTTTGCCAAGAAGAAAAGGTCTTAAACGAGCTCCCTTAAATAGAGCTCAAAGCTGAAAGGACCTTGACCAGTCGACTGGTCCATTACCAGTCGACTGGTCCCACTTAGATTCGACCGTTACAGCTTAACGTTCAAAATCCCAAGTGCTATCAGTCGACTGCTCCCAGGGCAGTTGACTGGTCCAGTTCTAAGCCTAGGGTTACCCTTCCCGAGTACATTTCTCTTCGCACTCGAACCCTCCCGGCTTAGTTCCCGAGTACAATCACTCAACACTCGGACCCTCACGGCCTAGTTGACTCTTCAAACAACAGTCTCGATCTGTTGCCTTCACGCCCTTTTCATCTTCGGCTCCCGTCCCTCAGATGCGCACGCAAGCCCTCGGCTTGTCTCCATGCCATCCTTCACGCATGCCTCAAAGTCCGCGCCCCTCAGCTCATCGTCTATGCTCCAGCAGCCTCGATCTATCGCCTTCAAGCCTTTTTCGACTTTGGCCCTCGTCCCTCAGATGCGCACACAAGCCCGCGGCTTGCCGCCATGCCATCCTTCACGTACGCCTCGAAGTCCGCTTCCCTCGGCTCATCGTCCCTGCTTCGTTCATGGTCCCTCGGATGCACACACAAGCCCACGGCTTGCCTCCATGCCACCCTTCACCGTACCTGAAGACATCCAACCAAGTCTATGTGTACCTGCAAACCTACACACTCACATACATATATTAGATCACAACAAAACCCTAACTTAACCATATTGACTCACACATCAAAACCCATGATCTTCCCGATCATACTTGGGCCAATTGCCCCAACAAATTGGTCAGACGAAAAAGAGTCGTTCTATTGGTTTGAACGGTTGGATCAGAGTGACAATCGATTGGGGATAAAGTTAATCGATTGGTAGGTATTTTCTAGCCCAAAAGCAACCCTAGAAAAAGGGATTCCATGGAGATTTTAAAGCGTGGATTCCAGAGGGGTTAGAGGTAAAGTGATGTTGCATTTTCAGCCATCAAAAGGTTTTCCAAAGCAATAAGAAAGCAACTAAAGCAAAGATTTGATATGTTTGTTTACTTTCATTTGGTTGTGTATTTTGCCTTTCTTGTTGTATTCTTGTGATCAAGCCGATAAGAAGCTTGTCCGCCTTCAGATGATTTTCGAGTTGGAGGAAGTTCTTAGTGGAAGCTGTGAGTGAGGAGTAGACTCTTAGATTAGTCACCTCAAGGAGGTGAATACGAAGTAAAATCCATGTGTAGTGCATATTGAGTCAAGTCTAAATCAAGATTTCTGTAAGTACCCTGGGTGATTTTGATAGTGATCCACTGAGTTAAGTTAGGTCCTGTGTTGTTTAGATACCTTGTGTCTAAGTGTGCAGAAACTTAAAAACATAAGAAATCGAATAGAAGACACAACGAGCAAGAAAGATGATACGGGAAATAGAATTAATAGGCTCGGTGTATCTGACAGATGAGGACCTGCAGAAGAGTACACTAGTGGAGTGAGAATGACGCACATGACACATCTGAGGAACGAGAAGTTGGAGAGGAAGTTTGCTCCAAGAGATGTTTAGAGTTGTGTTCGGGTGAGCTCAATTCCGGACGACTAGAGCATCACCCAAGCGACTAAAATGAATGGTCAACTCTATGTTGACCATTCCAGACGCTCGGATCAAATCTAAGCACTCGAATTGTAGGCGCAATGACTATGACGACAAGATTGAGAGAAGCAATCGAAGTTATTCATCCTCCCTCTAGCTTATATGGGTCCTAACTAAATGGAGGTGCCCTTAGTCTGATGGAGGCGCCCCCAAGTGGATGTAGGTTGAAATTTTCGAACTAGATCAATGTTGATGGAGGCGTCCTAGCTCGATGGAGGCGCCTCTAATGCAATATAAAAAAGTGGTTCAACCAACTCTTTCCACATCACTATTAACAAGCTTCTTCGATCATTCTACTACGTCGTCTCTTTGTTATTGCTCTGTCGTGACTTTGCTTCGCTTAACTACTATTGTCAGAGCGACACCTACCTCAAGCTACAATCTTTATCTACTACAAGTGTCGAAAAAATTTAAGGTTGTTTTTGTTGGAACCTTTGTGTCTAGCTAGAGGGGGGGTGAATAGATTTTCTTGAATGTTGCATAGAAAATGTTAACCAAAACACAAGAGATAGATAGCCAAAAATAATTAAGAATTAAGTCAATGCTAACTCCCTTGATTTACTTGGTCTCCACCTCCTTGAGGCGACTAATCTAAGGATCCACACCTACACAATCAAGTTTCACTATGCTCTTCTTCTTTTCAATCAAGCTTGAAGGTGGAGAAACCCTCACAAGATGATCTCTTCCTCTTTTACAGGATGAGACTAAGAGTATGAGGAAGAGAATACACTTTGGAAGCTTTGGGCATTTAGAAGAGAATTTTTCAATCACAATTTGTAACCTCTTCATACCCAAAAGCCTCCTCTTAAATAGAGGAGAGAGCTGTTAACAAAACAATTCAGCCCTAACACCAGTTGACTGGTGTCCAGCCCTAGTCGACTAGTGTTCTGCCAACAGCTAGCCTAACGCTCAATTTTGAACAGACCAGTCTAACGCTCAATTTTGAACAGACCAGTCGACTGGTACCCAGACCAGTCGACTGATCTTTCTGTGAGTTTCCTCTCAACGTTGCCAGTCGACTGCTTCCCTTGCCAGTCGACTGCCCAACTTACAAACTCACTCTCAACCTCTCCGGAGTCCATCCTTCACATATGCCTTGAAGTCCACTTCCTCGGCTTGCCCCTTGAAGTTCTCTTCCTTCGGCTCTCGTCCCTCGGATGCGCACACAAGCCCGTGGCTTGTTTTCCATGCCATCCTTCGCGTATGCCTTTGAAGTCTACTTCCTCGGCTCACCCTTTGAAGTCCTCTTCCTCGACTCTCCTCCCTCGGATGCTTCACTCCATTGTTCCTCATGTGTGGTTCACCAAGTCCTGCAAGACTCAAACACACACATCAAACCAACATAAAAACCTTACTTAATCATATTGACACACACATCAAAACTCATGATCTATCTGATCAAACTTGGGTCGATTACACCAACAATCTCCCCCTTCTTGATATGTGACAATATGTTTAAGTTAGACATAAAGATAGCAATTGAAAATTAGAAGCATAGCATACTAAGAAGCATAAATATGCATTCTCCCCCTTCATCTATGCCATGATTTTTAATTTTTTGCACAAACATAAGTAAATAAGTTAAATTCTAACTTAAACCCTTCAATTCTTCCCCTTTGATGGCACCATCAAAAAGATTGTACCAATCATTGTTAACCTATGGTATCAAATGAAGATAAAGTTTTAAATTCTGAAAATAACCAGAAATCAGAAAACTCAGGTACCAGTCGATTGAGTCAGTTACCAGTCGACTGGTCTCAACGAAACTGCCCTTTCTGCAGTAAGATCATTCAACTGACCCTTGGTACCAGTCGACTGATACATTTCTGATTCGAATTTAAGCCTTTTTAGCTGAATTTCAGAATTGCATAAAAAAATTCCAATAAATTCGAAAAATCATGAAATTTTGTAAACTTATTTCGTTTGATATCCTCTAACAGGGAAAAATATGTTTTGATGAAACATCTAACTATTTTTGAATTTTTGACCAAAACTCAAAAACTTTAAAAACCTTTAATTTTGTATCAAAATCAAGCCCTAGTTTTGAACCCATATGTTTTTCAAATCTATGCCATAGCAAATAAAACACAGAATTATTTTCAAAACATTTGAAATATCTAACTATGATCTATGGGCATGATGTCCATTAATTAAGCATGTACTTTCTCCAAAGTTGGTCTATTATTGCTAAAATAATACATTTCATAATCATCAAAATGTCATAGGTACATGTGAATTATGAGTACCATCCTATTATCTCATATGTATAAATAAAAACATAAATCAAGTCATTATGAGATGTGATAAAAGTAATCCCTACTTAGCCTATTTAATCATGAATTGTTTTTGTGCTAAGTGCTCCCCTTTAAGGTCTCAAGTCAACTAATTTTCAAAAATTAGAAATTTTAACACACATGGTTAACTAACCTTAAAGGATTGACTTTGACACCCAATAGAAATATTTTCTAATTGGGTTGACCAAATATTCTTTGGGAATCCATTTTCTATTTAAGGTTTTGGTTTTTGCTTGTCCTCTAGCATGTAGGTAATGATAGGTCTTTTCATTACTAGAATCCTTATATCCTAAACCCGTTTTCTTAAAACTTGCTCTTTGGCTCCTAATAATCATGTCTATGGTATTAGAATCAATTTTAAATTTTCTAAGGGATTCACTAAGGTTATCCACCTATTTTCTGTTTATTGTGGGGGCACAAAACAATCTATAAATTAAAATTATAAAAGATAATATTTAAGATTATAAAATCCGTATGAGTGATATGTAACCTAATATCGTCATCAATTATAATATTATCAAGACCGTTATATGGAGAATGTAGCGACGCCTGTTGAGGGCAGAAGTAACATGATGAGATGCACCACTATCAAGAAGCCAGGCACAAGGGCACCTGCAACAACATGTTAATCGAGCGTTATAACGGTCGATTAACGGGCCACGTGCGTTAAAACCACTTTGGCGACCGCGTTAAAATGCTGACGCGATGAACGCATTTAAATGTTTGAACGCGTTCATTGATAAAAAAAAACGCGATGAGTTGACATCCCCAATCGATTGGGATTGCACTTAATCGATTAAAGGCATCCTTAATCGATTGGGGAATCGATTAAGAGTGCCCCCAATCGATTGGGGGCACTCCCAATGTGACCCCAATCAACTAGAGGCTGTAATTGTGGATGCCCTTAATCGATTGAGGGAGCCGTAATCGATTGAAAATCGACAACGATCACCTAAACGGCTAGTAAACGCCCACAACGGTTATAAAACGATTATAATCGACTATTTTAATTAAAAAAATTAAATTCTCATCTATACATTATCACCTTACAACTCTCATTTTAATCTTTAAATACCTCCCTCCCAATCACTCTCCTTTCGAATTAATAATAATATTTTAATTTCAAATAATAATAAATATATTTAAAATTATTATTATTATTTATTTTAAATAATAATCATATAAATTGGCAAATGAAATTGAAAATAAAGAATGTGCATATGAGAGAATGAATATGTAAGAGAGTGTATATGTGAGATAATGTGTATATGACATGTGGACCTCACAAATAATGACTGTTAAATGTTAAATGAATGTGAGAGAATGAAAATGTTAATGTTAATGTATATGTGGCATGTGGGTCCTGTATTTTTTTTGAGGTGGTAGGTGTTATAACACAAAGATGTTAAATCATTATGGATGCCCTAAGAGGTTGCGATTGAAGTAGTGACCACATTAGCTTTCGGTTGCCACTACCTTTGTGGTGGCCAAAGCTGCTCTGTTGGAATCGGAGGGTAAGTTATAGTATGTTATGTAGAGGGAACTCGTACAATCTGAAAAAGTGAACATTGAGAAACTGTGACTCTGAGTACGACACCCTGACACTTTCGAAGAAATGGCCGTGGCTAACGCTGTTGAGAATTGCCCGAATAAATAGAATTAGATACGACAAACTGCTATTGTGATAACTACCAATTTTGCCAAGGAGAAAAATTATAGATGGTGTATTAAGATCGACCAGTTACGATATTAGTTGTACAAAGAAGAGGAGAGGCCGAGGACTAAGAATAACATTGGGATAATTCCCAATTAATCAATTTTTCATATAATTTATCAAAAGAAATGAGTGTATCATAATCTTAATAATAATTTCGTAATTATTATCCAAGTCAATAAAAATTATTTAAATGAAATCTTCATGATCCATTGGTTTACCAAGGGCGGCAAGTTTATCAAAACGATATTTAATACATTACATATATTCTTAAATTGATTGTGAACCTTTAACCCTCCCTCTGAGCTAATCCTTGATTTGCTTGATGTGACCAAGAGATTGACGAGCATAAGTATTACCAAGAATAATTCAAGTATCGCTCTCAAGGATTGATATAATTGATACTTGCATAGACGTTTATTTTAATAGGTTTTGAGGTCAAGGATTGATATAGTTGATATTTGCATAGACGTTTATTTTAACAAGTTTTGAGGTCTTCTCGATCGATATAAAATGCCTAATTTAGATTTGGCATGTCAACATCGTTTACACGAATAGTGGGTGGTGGACACAGATGAGGGCCACATTGTTCACATGAACGGTGGGTGGTCGACACTAGTTGAATAGTTTCAATTTGTAATTTACAAGAGATATAATGGGTGGAGATGAGTTTAACAATATTTTGATTTTTTTATCAATTAATTATCGATTCTTCATTAATCAATACCATCAAAGTATATCGAAAAGGACAATAAATCTTACCCACTATTTAATATCAAAAATAATTCAAACTCTACTATATGAGATTCGAAGTTTATTATTTAGGTGTTTTTTTTAAAAAAAATTGATTAACGAGATTTTTTTTATCTTGGGTGACCGGTCCAGCCTCACAAAAATTTTCCATCAATCGTTGGGATAAATCGGAAAGTGTTTATTTTCTAATTTAATATCGTTATATACTTGAGGTTTAATTATTAGATTAATTAAGATTTTTTTTACAACCAACAGCAGGTGCCCTCAAATAAAAATAATAATAGTTCTTACATGATGAACTGATGATTAATACATGAATATTATTATCTAAAAATCTGAGGGTTAAATCTTGACAAAATTAATATGTCCATCCTCTCCATGCACTAGCCACACTATCCAGACTAATAGTCCCTATAATTTACCTTATCTATGTTGACCCTGTGATAGATTAGCGGAGACACTGGAGCGAATGAATCGGCTTTCTTGCCACCTCAAATAAAAATAATATAATAGTATATTGTTTTTAAAAAAATGATGTCACCTTATTTTGTACGGGAAAGATCATACACCTGTAAAATAATAATTTTTAATTAAAATCTAAATGAGTGAGAATAAAAATAATAATGTCTTACCTCTAATATCATATATTAAGTATGAAAATTAAAAATCAAATTTTATTGATTAAGTATTAAATATATTATAATTTTAAAAATAGATAGTAATTATTATTTTGTTATTTAAATAAGTTTTAATTAATTTAATTTTATGCAAAAGAAAAATTTTAAGATATTTTAGGCCCCCAACCAAAAAATGACGATTATAATCCACAAATTTAATTTTACAAAAGCAGCTAAAAGCAGAAATTACTACTATTAAGCGGGGTGGTTTTGATAATAACAAAACTTCAGATAGTTTAGTAGCTAATGTAACACGGGCGGCCCCAACCGATATAACTCTATCATCGTCACGGCGACCGGCCCTGAAATCTCGGTATTTCCTCCGCCGCCGCGCTATTCCGAAGCTTCGCCAATGTCTTCTTCCTCTGCCGTGACCTTGGTTCCAAGACGGCCTAAGGAAGAGGCATCTGCGCTCTCATCGCCGTCCCAAATCTCGAATTCCACCCAAAATCCCGTCGTACCCCTCCCAGAAGCAACAATCGTCGCCGGATCTGACCAAGAAAAGAGAACAGGAGAGTTTGAAGACCGATTCCTATCGTTTGAGATCGATGGTTCCAATCCAGATGTTCTCGAAGGCCTCGAAGAAGCCATGCGGAGGTTGTGGGCGCTGAGGATTAGTGAGCAAGAATCGAAGCTGTCGGAGGGAGAGATAATAATTAATAACCAGATGCAAGAGGATGAGGTAATCATCTTTCTGCTCCTGAATAATTCGGGTTTCAGACTTTCAGTGGTGCCAGAGGCCGAGTAATCCTGTTAGATCAAAGTTCAGTGGTCAAACTCATTCTCCCATTTGATAAGATTACTTTAATTTGTATCTTTCTCACCTGGGAACTTTATCTTAATGGATTATATATCTGCTAATTATGTTAAATTTGGCTTCGCAGCATGAATCATTTTGGTGAATGTTTGAATTGCAAATCATGAATCGTGAGGTTCATGTAAAAATATAACATAGGTTGAAGAAAAAAATTATCTTACTTCAAATAGATTTTACATCCTAAAATCTGCATGGTAATGTAATACCCTATTTAATAGATGATTAGTGAAGTAAGAAGATCATGATCCTTAATAAGAAATGTAGGTTCATCTTTCACTTTGATGAAAAAAATTACAAAAATATTATCCTGTTTCGTTTATTTAGAGTTGAAATGTAATGGTCAATAAGATAAATTACTGTTGGCTAGTGATCCATAGGATAATCATTGTTCATTCCATCCTAATTGTCAACTTTGAGTTTTGTTGGCAATTTACTCAGAAAATAAATGAATTCTATAATATCTGCAAGTTCCATTTTTTTGGTCTTAGTGTATTATCTCGAGATGAGTAAGCGGAATAGATCAAAGTTGGTTTTCTTAATCTTATCTTGGTTTTTTCTGTGCAGGTGTTGGCTCTGGAAGCAATATATGGGGACAATGTTATTGTCTTAGATAGAAAAGATGGTTTAAGATGTTTCCAGGTTTTTTTTTTGTAGTTTGTTTTTCATATAGAATTAGGTAAGTTTGGGGAGTTGATCATTGGATGCTTGTTATGCAGATCCATGTACTTTATGAACTTCCCAACGACATCAAAGTGTCTATGGAGCTCCATTCTCCTACCACAAAGGTAAACTATGGATCACGAAGTTTAACTGGGAGGACTGAGAACAATGAATCTCCTGAATTTGTGTACACTTACAATGTCCAATATTTGCCACCTCTGCTGTTGACTTGTTTATTACCTAAATCATATCCTAGC
This sequence comes from Boesenbergia rotunda, assembly GCA_024364735.1. NCBI lineage: Eukaryota > Viridiplantae > Streptophyta > Magnoliopsida > Zingiberales > Zingiberaceae > Boesenbergia > Boesenbergia rotunda. The sequence goes on from JAGFNQ010001256.1 coordinate 48,611, forward strand.
CATCATCCTCCCTACTTCACCATCATGGTGGATTGGTTGGACTCCCAGAAAATTGCAAATCTTTGTCAGAAGATGGATGCCATATGGATGGCGCAACCAGGGCAAGAAATTATGTATCAGTGGGTAGATTGGTTGCAAAACTGTTCTCTTTCATACCTTGGGTTTGATGATGGTGTTGTGCTAGGTCAATGTAATATGCCAGATTCTAAAGATAAACGTGCCATTTCTGGAAATGTCCGACCTGAGTTGATAATTTCTTCTATGATTGGCTATGATAAGAAGAAACGCAATCAATCTTTTCTTAGCAATCTTCATCAATGCGTTATCTGCTTTAATGAGTTTGCAGGTGAGCAGCTTCCTTTTTTCAGTGCTTTGTTTTTTTTCCCTGCTCATGCAATTTGTTCGTTCGTTAGTGATGCCTCTCAGTCTTCTTTGGCATTTGATGATGTTGGGATTATGTTTTTATTTAAAATAATAATAAAATTTCTGTTTCTAGGAATTAAATTTCCTAGTATTTTAGCTGTTTTATGCACTGTTAGCTATGCAAACATGCGGATATAGTCATTTCCTTTTCTCTCATACATTGAGAATCAGAGCTAAATGTACACATTTTCAAATAGTTAAATACATATATAGAAATGGTATCCTACCCACCTTAGGTGAGCGACCCTCGGCGACATCCGATGTGGGCGATCTGGTGCGGAGTTATGGCAAATCTCATCTCTTTCCTCTCTCATATGCATGCAACAAAATAAAATTTTCTCTCTTACACATGCATGCATCTGACACATACATTAACTCCTACACAATTCTAGCAGCTACAAACCGTAGTTGTTGCAACTACAATTGCTTTTCATGTTGTAGCGACTATGGTTGTAGAAGCTACGCACCCGTAGCTGCTACACAATTGTAGTAGTTACGGTTTCATAACTGCTACAACTGTGTAGTAGCTATGGGTTCGTAGTTACTATAACTGTATAGTAAACTTTCAAACACCATAACTTTTGACTTGGATATCAAAATAAGACGACGTTTTTTTTAATTATAGATCTCTCAACGAGTTTCGATTAAAAAAAAATGACCGTCTCATTCTGATATTCGAGTCAAAAGTTATGGTCTTCGAAAGTTTGCTATACATTTGTAGCAGCTACATAGTTGTAGCAGTTATAGTTTTGTAGTTGTTACAACTGTGTAGCAGCTACGGGTTCGTAGCTACCATAACTGTGTAGTAAATTTTTGAAGATCATATCTTTTGACTCAGATATTAGAATGAGACAATTTTTTTTTAAATTACAAATCCTTTAACGAGCTTCGTTTCATAAAAAAGATCGTCTCATTCTGATATCTGAGTTAAAAGTTATGATCTTCGAAAGTTTGCTATATAGTTGTAGCAGCTACACATGTTATAGCAGCTAACAACTGTGTAGCAGCTATGGGTTTGTACCTGCTATAACTGTGTAGCTACTACAATTGTGTAGATCATAACTTTTGACTCGGATATCAGAATGAGACGATTTTATTTCTGAATCGAAGCTTATTCAGAGATCAATAATTCAAAAAAAAAAAACTCGTCTATATCCAAGTCAAAAGTTATGATCTTCGGAAGTTTGTTACATACTTGTTGCAGCTAGGAACCCGTAGTTGCTACACAGTTGTAGCAGCTATGAAACCGTAACTGCTACGACTGTGTAACAAACTTTTGAAGGTCGTAGTTGTAGTAATTACGCAATCATAGCTACTACGACATGAAAAAGCAATTCTAGTTGTAGCAACTACGCAACCGTAGCTGTTATGTGTAGGAGGTAGTGCATGTGTCAGAGAGAATTTTATTTTGTTGCATGCAAATGAGAGAGAAAAGAGAAGAGATTTGCCACAACGCCATGTCAGATTGCCCACGTCGGATGTCGCCCATGGTCACTCACCTAAGGGTGGGCAGAATATCATTTCTCTCTAAATCTTTACCTCTGCTTCTCTGTCATGTCTGTGTGAGCATGATATTTTCTGTTTTTGTAACGTAATCATTGATACTGTTGCCTTCTCTTGATTCATTGCTATCTTATGACTATGTTACAGATGCCAATTTCATCTTATTCTCAATAAAATATTGTTTCATTTGTACTGTTGTATTATTCCTTGTTATGATAGTCTCTAGACAGGTAAATGACTTGCATGCCTACCAGTAAGTTTGCCTCCTTTAGCATGTTTTGTCATGCTCAGACAACATGAATAGCTGTTATTAAAATTTAGAATAACTAAGTGTTTTGTAGGGAGGTTATGTCCACCTCACTTTGTGATAGATCATGCAACAAATTGTAGCTTTCCTATTTCTTTACTATTTTAGCATATAAAGATTCATTAGCTGAATTTTCTTTTCCACATTCTTTTTGTTTTTTTTTTGCATACGAATTTAGTTTTACAGAATTTTCTATTGCTTAATATTAGGTACAAGTTTTATCAAACTTCCTTGTCAACATTTCTTTTGCTGCAAGTGCATGGAAACTTATTGCAGCATGCATGTGAAGGAGGGTACTATAACCAAGATGCTGTGTCCTGATGCAAAATGTGGAGGTATTTTTCCTCCAGGTTTGTTGAAACAATTGCTTGGAACTGAAGCCTATGAACGTTGGGAATCATTGATGTTGCAGAAGACATTGGACTCAATGACAGATGTAGCCTATTGTCCTAGATGTGAGACTGCATGCTTGGAAGATGAGGAACATCATGCTCAGTGCTCAAAATGTTTCTTCAGCTTTTGCTCTCTTTGCAGAGAACGGCGCCATGTTGGAGTGGAATGCATGACACCAGAAGCAAAGCTACAAATTCTACAGGTACTTCACATCAGACAATAATTGCATTGTTGTATCACTTGGTAAATTGGTCGTGATATATTTCAACTTTCTGATACATGTGTTAAAAATAGTGCAGAAATATTTTGAATAATATACCTTTTCATAGTTCATTTATTATTTGCTCACTCAATAGTAGTTACTGCTGTGCTGTTTGTATGTGCTGTTTATGTGGTGATGTTAAAGATTTTTGTTGAACACCGTTATACCAACCTATTTTTTGTAAATTAATTGGGCTTTGGATATTGTTGAACTTTTGGCAATTTCCATTCTTGCATTTATAATGGTGGTTGTCTTTGAAGAAAGTTTCTCTATTTGTGTTGTTTACAGGCACGCCAGAACTCATCTAATCTTACAGGAAGCCAAATACAGAAGGAGCGGGAGATGATAAATGAGATCCTCAGTGTTAGGGAAGCCCTTCGTGATGCTAAACAATGCCCAACTTGCAAGATGGCAATCTCTAAGACCGAAGGATGCAACAAGATGGTGTGCCAGAACTGTGGGCAATATTTCTGCTACCGCTGTAACAAGGCAATTGATGGCTATGACCATTTCAGGTGAGTTGTCATTGTAACCAAGGTTACTTCCATCTATTCGTTCGGTGTTGATGCTAACAATTCCTTAATATCCAAGAGGAGCATGTGAATTGTTTCCGCAAGAGGAGATTGAACGATGGGAGATGCATATGAACGTGAGGCAGGTGGTCGGTCAGATACAAGCTGAACTATTGGTAAATCAAAACGGTCATCCATGTCCAACATGTCGTCAAGCTAATGCAAAGGTGTAATAATTATAATGTGATTTCTGATTTGGTGAATATCTATTAAAAACTTATGTAACAAATTCTTCTTTTCCTCGCAAAAGCAGGTGGGTAATAACAATCACATCTTCTGCTGGGCTTGCCAAAACCATTTCTGCGCTTTGTGCCGAAAACCTGTGAAGAGAAGTGCCGAGCATTTCGGACCCAAAGGTTGCAAACAACACACTGCGGATCCTTGATGCCAATGCAATTGTTTAAGGAATCTAATCCACACAATGCAATTACACCCTGCCAGTAATTGAAAAAGGGGTCTGAGTATACCAGATGAAGGGAATTGTGACGGAAAACAATGTACAATGTAAATTTAGTGTATCGGAGTGTTTTGTTTATTATTATATTTTAATTGGATCTCAGAATAATAAAAAGATAGTGGAATCTGTGTGTGGAATTCATTGATGTTTGCACCTTAACCCCTTATTCTTTCATTTCTGTGTCGTATCTTTTCTTGTAACTATTGTCTCTAGACATGTAAGGAATTCCATTACTTACCATGACTTCCCTCGTCTTTATCAGGTTTTATCATTCTTGAACAGCTTGAAGATCTGCTATTTGAATGTAGAAGAACCAAAAAGTGTTTCGCGGACGAGGATCCGTCTGTCTCAGTTTGCAATATGACATAATTTTGCTGCTTGATGCAATCTACCTGCAAACCTATTATAACAGTAGTTGATAATTTGTTAGGACCAACAAACTGCTAGGGTAGGATTTTCAGTTTCTCTTGGTTGCAACAAACTTGAACATTTCTGTATTATCTTTTGAATTAGGCGTCTCTTACTGAAATCTTTGCTGGTGCAATTTAATCGATCCGTGCTATGGGAACAGTAGAATAAGTACAAGAACTAATGCTAGTTTCTTGAGAAAACAAATTGGAATTGGGGCCCAATGTGCAATAAACTACGCAAATAGTTAGAAGCACTCTTCCTATAAGTTATTTATGAAAAATAATGCTTCTCTCTTATTGGACGGAAAGACATTTTACGAAGAAGGTAGTGTTAGGATAGGTCGACAACTAGAGAGGGGAGGATGATTAACTTTGATTTTTATTCATGTATATTTGTTGTGGTGAAAAATTTGAATAATGTTAACTGATGGGGTTGAATACTCCAGGGTAGATATGTGGACTGAAGAAGCTGAGTAGTAAGATATAACGAGTCTGAGCGACTCCTTTTTGGAGCCCCCGAGACCCTCTCGGGTGAAAGACCCTCCGGCCTCCCGGTAAACACGTCCTGGGAATCAGATCAGAAAATCTCTCCCGGGATCACCCCCGGAAGTCGGGTCCCTAGACCACCTCGGGGAAGCGGAGCGCCGGGGCCTCCCGGGCCAGAAGACCTCGAGATCACCTCAGTGGAGCGGAGCTTAAGAAGCATTCGACCTCAAGTAGCGGTCCCCCTTTTCTCGGATCTGCGGATAATCATCCCCCCTATAGCGGAGCCATCATGACCCTTAAATGTCGCAACGGGCCGAACTTGATGACGGCGTGGACCGTTTCTAAGGTTATCCGGTAACCGACGAACGAAGGGACGTGACACAAATCATGGGGACGCACGAAGGCAGCCGCCGCAGGTATAAAAGGTATTCTAACCCCTCCGGTAAAGGGGTTACGCATTCTCTACTACTCATACATTTTCCTGCCTTCTACTCTTCTTCTCCATCGAGGCACTGACTTGAGCGTCGGAGTGGGCTCTGTCGGACAACCTCCGGCGTGTTCCCCTAACGCTCGTGTTAATCTCGCAGGGTGCGGAGTTCCTCCCCTAACGTCAGCATTCGCGTGGGCTAGACTCTGGTGACTAGCCGTCGACGTCGATTCCTTCCGGAACAAGTTTGGCGCCGTCTGTGGGAAACCAGTAAAGCACCAGAAGGAGCACCGATGGCAGGGTCGGAGGGACAATCCATTGTCCTGACGAGGGAGGAATTGGATCGCTTGGTGGCCAACGCCATCAAAGAAGCGCTCGAGCAGCACCAAATCGAGCAAGCCGCCTCGCAACGAGGAGCTCCTACACGGGAGGAGATCCCTAGAGTCTCCATCTCGCACTCGCGATGATCCGTCACACCATTGGGGCGACGGGACGGAGCAGCCCCCAACCCCCGGAGAGACTCTCCCAGAGATATCGATAAAGGCAACTCGGTAGCATCTAGCACTCTGAGGCGTGAAGGTGGATAGGGGAAGGGACAGCATGACGTCCTCTACAATACAAAGACAAGAAAACATTAGTTAGAATCAACGAGCATTTATGAACATACAAACTTACCGAGGCTGTGACTAATGCTGGTGGCTTTAGGGTTGAACCTCGCCCGATATAGGAGTTCTTCACATTGCACCAGGCCGGGGCCACTGAACTCCATGCCGGTCAGGATGCTTCTAGCCCGCTGATAGCCCGGATCCTGCTGGAAGTCACCTAGCTCCGGAATTGCCGGTAGGTCCTCTCTCCGGCGAATGGGGCCGAAGGGGCGCTCAGGGAGTCGAATGAAGAAGAAACGTTCGGAAGGAAGACTCCCTATAAACCTATGACTGGGGCGAGTCGTGAAGCTGAAAGCCCACTAAAAGCCAGGGTTGGGAGGAAGAAGAAATGGAAAAAGCATGGGGTCAAGGGAATGTCAAAGAGTTTGAAAAGGATGAGCGCTCCGCCTATCTGACCAAAGGCGTTGGGAGCCATATGATGTAGAGGGATATCAAAATAAGAAGATACACTCATGAAAAAAGGGGGAAGAGGAAAGCGGAAACCCAATTTTACCTGCCCTAGGAAGAAGGTGAAAAACCCTAGAGGAGGTTCTATGGGGGACTGATCTACCTTAGGGACTTCTACCTCCAAGTCCGCCGGAATGGTGTACGCCTCGCAGGTGGCTCGGAGGGTCTCCGACTTAACCCTAGAGGAAATGGTTTCTTACCACTCCGGACGGTAAGCCTGTTCCCCCGTCGGTCTCTCTTCCACACCCTGAGTTTTCTTCCCCTTTCCTACCTTACCCATGATGATGAAAAGAAGAAGAAGAGGGACGAAGGAGACTTACACTTGAAGGAGAAGCCTTAACGAGGGGGAACTCTAGTGAACGGAAGTGGAACGCGAAATCTCTGATAGTCGGCAATGCAAGAAAACGGAAGGACACTTTTGTGTCCCCTTTTTATAGGGAAGAAACCGCCCTCGTGTGGACAATGGGGGACAGTACGTGGACGGCGATGACTGCCCATCTCGAGGCGTCGCCCCTCTTTACGGTCATCGTTTGGTATAACCCTGCGGTGCGTATCAGCAGGAGATCGCGGAGAAAAGATCTGAACACGTGGCAAAGCTACATTCGCAGAGATGTTTTGTCTCCATTAAGAGACCCCATGCGCTTTTAATGGGTGATTGACAGCTATCATTACCTCGCCTCGAAACTCATAGAGACTTTTAGACTACTTCAAAAGACTGCCTCAGGTCAAGGGACGAATATTTCGATTCCTCAGACCAGACAAGTCGCCAAAGGAGAAGTAATGGATATATGGACCCACAGATGCGTAGCTTCCCTTCGTTATATCACCAGTCTAATCAGTCAGTCACACTTCCTTCAATTAGACTTGAAGGGAGGGACTTGTGATGGGGTTGAGCATCCCAGGATGGACACGTGGCACGGGGAAGCTACATGCAGGGTCCACTGAAGCTGAGCACCGGGGTCGTGCCATGACCGTCTCGGGAGAGTAGATCAAAGCCCCGCAATCAGACCAGGTGGTCAGGCTCTCGAGACTACCTCGGGAGAACAAACGCCCGAGGTTAGGCCGGGTTTTCAACTCTCGAGACCAAGTTAATAGCCCCGAGGTCAGACCAGACGGTCGGACTCCCGAGACTACCTCGGGAAGACAGACGCCCGAGGTCATATCGGACCCTAGGACTCCCGAGATTACCCCTGGAGGACAGACGCTCAAGGTCATGTTGGGCTCCAAGCTCCTGAGACCGCCTCGGGAGGACAGACACCCAAGGTTATGCCGGGCTTCAGGTGCTCGAGACCCTCTTGGTAAAACAAATTAAGACCCCGAGGTCAGCTCGGGAGATGAGATCCCGAAACCAACTCGGGAGAGTGGAACCCAAAGATTAATATATCCGATAGCTCGACTTCAAATAACCGTTCCCCTTTCCAAAACAGGAAAGTCATCGGATAATTATTGTCTACAACGCACGACAATTAAGGCCTTAATGATTGCAACAACCGTTATCAAAAGATATCAAGTAACCGATGATTAAAGGACGTGAAGGAGAACGTGGGGACACATGTAATCGCAGCCTCAGGTATAAAAGGTGCTTCGGCATCCAGATAAAGAGATAATCTTTCCAAACTTAACAAAATTCTGATTCCTTGTTGTTTTCCTAAGAGAATTCACATTCCTGACTTGAGCATCAAAGTGGACTCCGTCGGAAAACCTTCCGGTGTGTTCCCATTAACACTCGTGATAATCTCGCAGGGCACGATCGTCTTCTCTCTGTCACCATCCTCGTGGGTTACGCTTTGGTGACTCGTCATCCGCGTCGTTCCATTCCGGAACACTTTTCAAAGATTGCTAGAATATGTTCATGGCATTGCATCATTCTAGAAACTACGTACATTTTGGAGTCACTAAGCGGAAACAAAAGTAGCATTGGTTTGATGATTGCAGCATGTTTGATACCCCGTGACAGAGAACATGAGATGAGATTTAATCAATCAAAATAGGGTCACTAGAGTTCCGACCATCACCGCCTTCGCGGCGAAGAGCTGGAGCGTCCCCACGCAAAATCTGCACTTTGAAATGCATCTTCTTCTTATCCATCAATTCGAACACACATCCGTCCCCCATGCGCATATGATTACCCACGACAAAAGCTTTCCATCCCTTACGTCTGAAATATTTGTAGCCTTTGTTATAGCTATAGTGAACCTCCCACATCTTATCTCCACAAAACAAGATTGCAGGAGCAGAATCACCTGGCATATGAACTGAGAATTGCTTCGGAATGGACTGTACATTAAAGTGTAAAAAAAAGTATTAGTTACATTTGAAATGCTTCGTTCATGTGGGTTAGAAAATTTCTTCACATAAGGCCTGGCCAAGCATCAGCATGTCATCATTAAGCAAATGCAAGCACCAATGAATAGAAAGAACACATAATGAATCAATTCATCGACAAGTTTGACAGATGGTATAAGTTTGGCAACACTGATGTTCAAATACTTCAGAAAAAAATGAAGAGCCATATTTTTAGATAGCAGATATCTACCACTCGCATTAGATATATTGAACATAGACACTTGGGAAAGTACAAATAAATAAATAAGGTTTACTATGAACATTATCAAACAAATAGATGCCTTTATGAGATTACTATTTAACTTCAATAAGCACCTAAGTCAAATAAAAAAAGAATACCATCTTGAATTAAAAACATTTTCATCATAGGGAAATGTAGTGCTTTGTAGGAGAACTGTTTGAGCATCTATTAACCAATTGCAAGTCCTAAGGAAGCAAAAGCTAACTAGTCATCTGAGCAACTATAGTTCAAGCGAATGGGTATGAAGTGAAGAGTCTTGTTTGATGTATTGCATCAACAATGATAAATATAGAAGTCATACCATTCCATAAGAATGGACATCAGAGCGCGACAAGGTACGTGTGAAATATGGATTTCCTGAAAGTGGAACAATTTCTCTTTGCAGGGCAGACATCGACGTTACTCAATGTTTTCTTCAAATTTTCACTTGTTCTTGTCCTGCAACTACCACTTTTAAGTATTAACATGAAGCAGCATGCTCTAAGTTACCTGACTATCAAACTCGGAAAAACTACATGGAAAAACATGGAGAACAGTGCCTAAAAAAAAAAGATAAGCATCAAACTACCAGGACGGCTCAACAATTGATCAGATTTTGTTCAGGCAAAGTGATGCACCATCAAGACTAGCCGTATTTGAACATTCAAAGCTTCACTGAGCTACAAAAATATACAAGGAAGACAGAATCATGGCACATTTCCAACAAACTACAGATTTATATATTTCATACTCACAGGAAAGCTTTCTCCAAGAACAACAAACTATAATAGAACAGCAGAAAGAAATACTCACATACATCGATTCCCCCAAACCACATTGAAAAGTTTAAACTTTAGGAAAGCTCTCACAAGAACAACCGACAACGAGATTTGAAGCCATTAGTTTTTCACCCGAAAAAGAAAAAAAGACGACGAACAATTGAATAAATGAAGAAAAAAAAAAGAGATCGGGATTTAGAAACCCTACATAAAAAATCCCAACAAATGCATCGCTCAGAAGACCACGGAATCGAAGTCTCACCGTTGTGCTCGGAGAGGAGGAAGCAGTTCACGCGGGTGGGAGTTCAGATGCACCGACTTGGATGATAAGGAAAGGGAGAAGACGAGAAGTTGCTGATCTTTTTTGCTCGGAATCGAAAAGCTGCATTTCCCTCGCTTCGACCGTCGTACTTCTGTCGGTGTTGGAAATATCACGATTCGCTTACGTGTAACTGTCGGTGTTACAATTTGCTATCACGATTCACGTAAGCGAATATCACGATTCACGTAAGCGAATCGTCGAATCGAATTCCGACTCAATTTGTTATTTCTAAATTCGAACTCAGCTCAGAGTTGAATTTAAATTTTAATTCTTGAGCTCGGGTGCGTAATAAAATTAAGAATAATGATTGGGAGAGTGAAAATAGGAAAGTAAAAATCATAGTGAATAACATGGTATCTTGCATGTATGATTTCCGACGGATTCACCGTGCCCCCAGGGTATAGTTTGATTCGGGGCGACGGTCGAAGGCCGTCATTGATATCCAAGCGATAATCGGACGTGTGTATTAAATGTCACATCATATCACGTCATGTCATATCATGCCACATTATTCACTATAATTTTGACTCTTCCATTTTTACTCTTTTATTATTGTTCTAAAAATAAATAATTTGAGTTTGATTCGATCTCGATTTGAAAAAATAAATTATTTAAAAATTAAATAAATTTTGTTAAGTATATTAAGATAATAAATATAATAATTAATATATATTTTTATGGGCTTTTTAATAAATTGGTTCGTAAGTCTTAAACGAATATGTTCTCGAGCTTCTGAATCAAATACAGTTAAACTAAGTTCGATGATAATATTTTCAAGTTCGAAATCTCATTCGAATTCGACTAGTTAATTTAATCGAACTAATTTATATGATTTTTTTTCAATTAAGACTCGAATAGTGTACCAGCCGCTTAACTTTTACCCCCTTAATTTCGAGACGGATTTCTGTCCTGATCCGGCCTCTGTCCTCTGTTCGTTCTCGGCGAGCTCTCCGATCACGATCGGACATCATCCCCTCCGTCGTCATCCGACAAACTATACCCTGGGGTGTCGTCAGATATCGGCATTGTGATATTCACATCGAATCCGACAATTGAATGCAGTTTCGGCGATTACTTTCCAATATCGTTATTCAGACGACGATCAAATTATTAGTGGTTCCTGTCGATCGACACTCGTCGAGACTCGATGAGTGGACCCAGAACAGCATGTCCAATAACCGCCCTTAATTTCATCCTTATCTTTAGGAATCTTCTCGTTTGGGTGTGGAAATAATATATTTTTGGTGTAAAAGACAATTTTTTATCATGAAATAGAATTTTTAATTAAATTATGATTTGTATTTGTGTTTTTTATCATTATTTTTTAGAAAAAATTTCATAAATTTCCCATCCTCAAATTCATCTTTACATACAGTCTCCACTCAAATTTTTTTTTACATGCAGTTTCTGATAGGATTGACAAGACAGTTTAGTGAGTATTATTTAAAAAAAATTTGAGTATAAAAATTAGAAATTTGAGTAGATAAGGTTGTATTCACCACATCAAGAAATTATGTACTCAATTTTTACTCTTTTATACTCAAGTTTCACTCTTTTATACTCAATTTTCACTGATGTATATTCAATTTTTACTTTTTTATACTCAATCTATCAGAGAGTGAATGCAAAAAAAAAAATCTCAAATGCGGAGTGCATACAAAAATTAAATAGAGATGGGAGAGTTTTCTCTAATTTATCGTTATTTTTTTTAAAAAAAAATATTCGTAAATAAATCTAAATATAAGACATTTGTTAGTCTTATCTTGCTGTGTGTACACGTCACCGTTCGGGGATCTGACGGTGAAGAGCACGACTCGTCCGGATCTCCCTCGATTCCTTCGTCCTGCGCACACCGAAAACTCGAAATCTTCTTAATCTCCCAATTTTTTCCACCTCTTCCATTCGTAATCATCAGATCTCTTGCGTTCGCGAAGCATTATCGTAGAGGGTCGACAGCCATGTCGGTGAGACACTCTTACTGGCTCTTTATTTTTCTTCAATTAGGTTGGAATTTCTGAATCTATGTTGTAGGGTTTCGTTTCTCTATTAGATTGCTTGATCTGAATAAACCAACGTGATTTATCTGCGTACTTATAGGTCTTTTTCTGGGTCATGATCTGATTTGGGTGACGGATTTTTGAGAAAATAATGATCTGATTTGGTTTCGTCCCTCTGGGTTTGCTTCCTTAAACAGTGGAAATTTGGGAATTATATTCATTGGCGCAGAAATAATTGGTTAATTGTTTGAATTCAAGATAATGATTTAAAGCTAAATGGATGCCACTTTGGGTAGGCGATTTTGTAGTTTGGTGTTGTCAATGACGAAGGTATTTTGAATACACTTTTTGTTGCACAATTGAGCCGGAGAAGACTGTTCAGATCTGACCATTCTTGTGGGACGCGAAGTGCTTTGAAGCACATGATAACAGCAGTACCTTTGCCTGTTTTTCCTTTTGTTTTCTAATGGTTTGACATGCTTGTATTCCTGCGGAGGGGGTTTAACAACGTTAATTTGGCCAAATGGTTAAGTATATGAACTTTAGTTTACTTTGCTGACTATATGAATGGTTTGTGAGTTATGTTCATGACTATCGTCACTTGGGTACTCCCCTTGTACAATTTTAAACCATTGATAAAACCGACATGCAATAAAGTAATCTGAAAATTCAGTTGTAAAATGTAAATATCATACTACAAATGAATATTAGAAAGTTAAAAAAAGAAATAAAAGAAGTAATGAAATTAATACAATTGTGAGGATATAAACTCTTTCTTTTCTAGGTAAGATTTGAGACTTTTGTGTAGGGTGGGCTGGATCTATATGCCAAGAGATTCAATAGGAATTGAAGTCTCTACCAACGATGAATAGTGAGCCCCCTATGGCATTCCTAATAACCTTAGTAATAGAGATGGCTTGAAAAGAAAAAGGAAGGATAAAGGGGTGGTCTTCTCTTTAAATAGAGGATCCACCAATATCAAGTTGAAGATGAAATTCAGCTTGGTAAAATTTTGACCGAGCTAGTCCAATAAGAAGAGTTTATTTGGTTTAAATTTTATCCAAAATATTTATCAAATAATACATAATTAAAATAATAGTTTGAATTAAATGCTATTTTTCCCCAAAATTTTCAACAATCCCCCTCAAAATTAAAAAAATAAATAAATAAAAAAGGAATAAGTGACTCACTTTTCAAATCTTAAACTTTCACTTACTATAGTAGCTTCCGTTAGAAGGCAAAGAATGAAGTAGGTCTTGAACTACACTATCTTTGGACTCATGTCTTTTCGAATAAAGGATCCACCAAAAATCAGGTCGAAGATAATACTCGACTTGGTAGAACTTCGACCAAGCTCGTTTAGTAAAAAGAGCTTGTGTGGTCTAAGTTTTATCCAAAATATTTATCAACTAACCAAATAAGCATAATAATAGTTTGAAATAAGTGCTGGCAAAAAATTGTTGTGTGTGTGTGTATATATATATATATATATATATATTTGAATTTTTGAAATTCCCAACAGATGCCTACTAGATAGATTGACATACAAGCCACTGGAGGCGTGGGCGAGCTCCATCAACCTTCATGAACAGTTCTCTATCTGGGTCTTTAACACTTTCACTTCACCCATGGCTTTATTTGATTTGGATGACTAGGAATGAGTTGATTTTCCGTTCCAAGGATTCTTCTTCATGGTTGATTTGTTCATGGTTTATTTTGTTGGAGCTTTGGGCTCATTGGTCATTGCTGGAGAATGTCACAGTTTCCCTGTTGACTGTGAAGCATTTTAAATCCCTGTGGTATCTAATTAGCTATCGAACAACTATGTGGCATCTTCTGGAGCTGCCGGTGTCAATGTGTTTGCTATTGTAAGCCACAGTTAGTTCAATGCATTCGCTGAGTGAACTATCATCCACTCATTTTAGTTTTCAAAAAGAAAAAATAAAATAAATGCATATAATTAACACTTCACTTTTCCTGTTGCAATAAAAAGTATCCAGGATGGCAAAAGGCGATTCGCTTGTCCCCAGTGTCCCCGCCAACCTGTTCCAGGGCCATCACGAAGGAGGTAAATCACGGGAGCTACTAGCCCGGATGTTGTGGCTAGTGCGTAGGGAGGGCGGGTACACTAGCTTTGCCAGGTTTTAACTCCCAGACCTCAAGGTGGCAACACCCACGCATTAACCATCAGTCCATCCCGTGGGGGCTCAATAAAAAGTATCCAGGTATTAGATTTTATGGATAAAAAAGGCATGATTTAGCTACCTATCAGTAAACTCAAGTCAGAGTAACAAGAGAGGGGGAGACCTAAGACTTTTTTTTGCCACTATATATGTCCTTTTATAAAACACTTTGTTGGACCTGAATTATTGTAGTTTCTATAAGATTAGAATTATCTCTATGAGAATTATTTTGCTGCAGCTGTAACATGCTGAAACATATATATGGCACCCTTCTCTTAGACTTTCAAAAATCACATACCATAAGGTCCTAACCAGGATATTATTAATAATATCTAAATCTAGTTACTTATTCCGTTTTGAATGCTTTTCAGATTAGGACAGTGAAGGTCAGCAATGTTTCACTCAGTGCATCTGAGCAAGATATCAGAGAATTCTTTTCATTTTCTGGTGAAATTGACTACATTGAAATGCAAAGGTTTGTATTGAAAAATGCCAATGCATTTGCACACTTCCTCGTCTAAGTTTTGCTATTGACGATTTCAAGTTTCTCTTACTCTTTGTAGTGGAGATGAGAGATCTCAAGTTGCATATGTGACTTTTAAAAAGTCAGACGGTGCAGAGACAGCACTTCTTCTCTCAGTATGTTAGCATATCATTCCCATCATATGTTGATAGTTCCTTTGTTGGAGTAACTAATTACTGCTGTTATGTATAACAACACAGGCGTAGCTTGTGATGTATACAACAACCAAGCCTTATCCCATTAAGTGGGGTCGGCTTAGCTTGTGATATATAGTGATGTTTAATTGTTCCATATAGACATCTTTTGTCTTTTCAGTTTCGCGGCGTAATAATTATATTTTAAAGAAATTCTACTTCTAGAATTGATATTGAACCTGTGTAGAGACATTGCTTAGGTTTATTAGTTTTGATTTGATTGGATTCGGCTATTAATATATATCTCATGGGTTATTTTACAGGGTGCTACAGTAGTTGACATGACCGTCACAATCATACTGGCTCCCGACTACGAACCCCCAGCGGTTGCTCCCATTCCTTCCATGGTAGAATGTCAAACTATTAAGATTTACAATGCTTCTTTTCATGTGTAAGCAGTTCTTGCCATCTCAATTTTTGTGTGGATATTTTATGATGATATTGTACATCCAGTCAAAAGACAGTCCAGCTAGTGGCTCTGAATCAACAATCCAGAAGGCGGAGAATGCCATCAGCACCGTGCTTGCCAAGGGTTTAATACTTGGGAAGGATGTTTTAGAAAAAGCCAAGACATTCGATGAGAAGCACCAGCTAACATCTTCTGCTATGACCAGCGTCTCAAGTTTTGATCAAAAAACTCGGCTTAGTGAAACAATAAGCACAGGAGCCAACCAGAAGGTGTTGGAAATGGACAACAGGTATCAGGTTTCTGAGAAAGCAAGATCAGCCATTGCCACCGCAGAGCAGACACTCAGCAATGCTGGATCAGCGGCCATGGAAAACAAGTATGTTTTTGCCGGGGTGTCGTGGATGGTAGGCGCAATCAACAAGGTAGCTAAGACTGCAAGTGAAGTTGGAACAAAAACAATGGAGAAAGCTGCAGTCAAGGAACAACAAAGGAGGCCTTCTGAAGACGATGAGGCTGAAGGCCTCCTGTCGGCCACTCCTCTAGCTTCATCTTCTGATCATCCTAACAAGCCTGAGCCTGTTCAAGGCTTGATTCTTTAAACTGGTTTCGCTGCTCCTGTATATAAATATAGGGAACTCGGTACTTATGTTGCTACAATACGTGAGGAACTTTATCCTATTCTGTTGCTATGGTTTGTACGAATAATTCTTTGTGCGAATGATGAAATGAACAAATAGTTCCTAGTCTTAAGTCACAGTGACGCGCAATCATTGCTGCGGGTTAAAGTAGCAGCTTGATCTACGATTAGGATTGGAAAATTCGGTAACATTGCCAATGGAAATCATGAAATTCAATTCTATCACACCTTATTTGAAGAAGGAAGGAATTGGAATTTTGTTATGAATTGGAATTCAATTCTATATCCTTTGGTAGTAATTTTCAGAAAGAAATTGAATTTCAATTCTTTTCAAATTCCTCAAAATAAATCACACCTAAACACCTCTAATTTGTGAAAGGAATTCACTTGAACAAATTAAATTATCAAATCGCCCCCTCACAAAACAAATCAAAGTTGCTCCGACTCCATCCTCACAGGATAAAATCATAAAAGTATAACAATTGAATTCAATTCAATTCTGTTTTTACAATTCATTCCAAATATGAGAATTGGAATTCAATTCCAGATGGAATTGAATTTCAATTCCTTACTTAAAAGGTTTCCAAACAGGGTGTCAAAGAATTGAATTGAAAGTAATTTAAATGAAGGAATTAAATTTTCATGAGAATTGAAATCCAACAAAACTAAAGAATTAAAATCAAACCCAAATGGGTGTGATTTGGTACGGAAATTGAATTCTAACAAATGAAAATATTAAAATAACCTTACATAAATATAATTGGATTCCTAACCTATCAATGAAAGATAAAATTGTAAAAGCAATCAAATTCATTAAGTTTTAAACTCATTTCAAACAAAGAAATTTACCGGCTCGAAATTGAATTCAATTCTCGATAAAATTTAATTTAATTTCATTACTTAAAAACTTTACAAATGGGATATAAGAGTTCGTGTAGTTAACTTACATTGCAAGCTACAAGGCACTCTCTCGGAAAATTGCCACTTGTATGAGTGTGTGTGTGTGTGTATATATATATATATATATATATAAAAGGTTTAATAGCTCATGGCAGACACGTGGAATGAAAAAGCTTCGTTGCAGAATGTAGTGGGTCTTAGTGACTCCTTTGTCAGAGCCCTCGAGACACCCTCGGGAGGGGGACCCTCTAGGGCCCCCCTCGGGAGTCAGTACTGAGAAGTCAACCAGAAGATCCTTCTCGGGATCACCCCGAGAGGTGGAGGCCCAAGGCCACCTTGAGAGCTATAACGCCCGCGATCACCCAGGCCAGATGACCCCGAGACTACCTCGGGGAAGCGGAGCCCTAGCTACCTTCGATAGCAAATAACAAATCCTCCCCTCCCTCGCGGATCTACTGATAAGCATCCTCGCTGACACGGAGTTACCACGACCCTTAAATGTCGCAACGGGTCGAAATGTAATGACGGCTTAGACCGTTTTAAAGGCTATCCAGTAACTGCCGAAAGAGGAGGAGGACGTGGCAAGACAGCGGAGGCCGGTATAAAAGATACCCCAACCCACCTGGTAAGGGGGTTAAACATTCTCTGTTATTCATACTTTCTTTTTCGTCTTACACTTCTCTCCATCAAGACACTGACTTGAGCGTCGGAGTAGGCTCCGTCGGACAACCTCCGGCGTGTTCCCCTAACACTCGTGTTGATCTCGCAGGGTGCAAAGTTCTTTCCCTCCCGTCAGCTTCCACGTGGGTAGAACCTCGATGTTGGGTCATCGTCGTCGACTCCTTCCAGCTGGAGACTCGATTTCGTGTTAACTCGGGGGGTCTATATTGAATACATACCAGGGATTTATCTAATTTTTTTGTTTTTTTAATTTTTCGGGATATATTTAACGTTTAAGATTTTAAAATTTAAAAGTTGAGTTATAACGGATTTAAATTAATATGATTTTTTCCTAGGATTTAATCGTCCCTATTCGATTATAGTGTTCAAAATAAAAAAAATTTAGATAATCATGGGGTATATTATAAATATTTGACGTTTAAAATTTTAAGATTTAGAGATTGAATTATAATGAATTTAAGTTAATGCGATTTTCTCATACGGTTCAGTCTTTTTTGAATTATAATATTCAAACTAAAATTTTTTTTATGCTAATCGGATATATTATTAGATTAAAAATTATTTATTAAAAAAAAATAAAAATAAGAACATAGCGGCCTCTATGAATGAGGATGCCTGATTGCCTGTGTCCTGATCTGATCAGCAGTGGATATATATATATATATATATATATATACTCTTTTTAGCCACGTGTCATCCATTGAAGAGGCTTTCAATTATTCTTTAATTTCGCTCTGTTTTAACCTTTTTGTCTGTATGATTTACTGTTTCAAGTGATCATTGTGTTAGTGTTTCATTTGGAGAGAGAGAGAGATAATTAGGAAGAGTGTTGATAGGGAGAGTGAATTTGGGAGAGTGAATAGGAGAGTGAATGATATGGCAGTTATTGTATACATGTCCGATCGACGATCGGACACCACCGGCGGTCTTCGGCCGCCGTCCCGAACCAAACTATACCCTGGGGGGCACGGTGAACCCGTCGGGGATCGCCACAATTGCGATCTCGCATCATTGACCGTCGATTTCGATGAGTTCACCGTTGCCGCCCATCCTGACGAGTTCACCGTCCTCCAAGGTATAGTTTGATTCGGGACGACAATCAGAGGCCGCCGGTGGTGCCCGATCGTCGATCGGACGTGTATACAATAACTGGACATCATTCACTCTTCCATTCACTCTCCCAAATTCACTCTACCAATCATTACTCAATTAGGAAATCGTGTAACCCATTATATGAGCAGGTATTTTATATCGACAATTGATTCTTATTTATTTTATAAATGTACGTAATTATCAATTCGATTATGCTTTTGGAATTGTTTTGATCTATTCATCGTTATAATAAAAAAGATGATTATATGCCTCCTGGATGTTTTGGAATTGTTTTGATCTTTGATTTGATTGATTTATCTGATATGATGGAATTAGCTTGTTTAATACACTTTATTCCGCCTAGCTTGGCTAGCTGAGCTAGTTTATTTACTTGCCCTATTTGATTATCTGCATTGATTGACTTGCTTTGTTAGTTCTTAATAAATATTTATTAAATGGTTGATATATTAATAACAAATAAAAATTCATAAAAGAACAAAAGTAAGCAGCATATATAGAGTCTAGAGCTGCCTGCTACATATTTTGAGGATATTGAAATCCTGAAAGTTAAATTCTTGATTCAAATTTCTACTCTAATTATCAGAGCTCATTTATCTGTGTCGTAAGTCGGTATGAGATGGACTGATAATTAATACATAGATATTGTCATCAAAAGGTTTGGGAGTCAAATCTTAGCAAAGTCAGTATGTCCATCTTCCCTATGTACTAGTCATAGCATCCGGGCTAGTAGTCCTCATGATTTACCTCCTTCGTATTAGTTTTGAGATAAATTGACGGGAGCGCCGAGGAAGAGCGAATCCCCCCTCATTTATCTGTGCCATAAATTTCAGAACTGCCATGTTCATAGATGACCGAACCTTTCATGAATTCATTGGCTTCTCCTTGAGCAGCATACATTCTTAATTGCTTTAGAACATGTTTGTGATCTTTTTCTAGAATTGAAATGCAAATAATTAGTAGGTTTTAAGGTTTAATTTGTCAATAATTAACTTGATTTAGATTATTAAGTAAAAAAGAAAATGAACTAGATACGTAATATCAATTATCAAATCTGGAATGATCGATCCGATTCATTTCTATAGAAAATTTTCATCTGCCGCTAGGATAAATCAGGAAGCGCTCGCGACGGACAATTCAAAAGTCTAACATCCTATAATTATATGGTTCATTTTGAATTTTTTTTATAAATATAACATAGCTAAAGATTAAATTATAAATATTTAAATGACAACTTAATACTTTTCTACTACTGCATCCTAATCCTGAGGATTGATTTAGCTTAGTAGAACTTTGTTAATCAATTCCACCATTTTATTAAACTATTCATGTCTAAAAATGCAAAAGCCAGCTTTGTATTAGTTTTTGGGGGTAAAAACGATTAAATAATGACATATTTCCTGTGGTGGAAATGCATGTTTATTTCTTATACACTTGCTAAATTCTGTTGGAAAAAAAAACAACCAAAAATACTATTTTCTTTTTAGAAAAATAAATAAATCCGACAAATGTTTGAAAAGATCTGGTGACATTAAATGAAATTCACTGCCAATTAAATTGGCACAAGATGGTGCCATTAATTTAGAGACGGTCCCTACTTATATTATACGACTTTAATTTTTTTACACATTTCTCGTACGATAATAAACCTAGTTAATATATAAGTCTCAATCAAAATTGATCCCGTCCTAATTAACGTGAAGTTAGGTCGACCAACATGACTAAGCCTAAAAAAGATTTTAACGGATCAGAATATAGGAGCCTATATGGTGAAACATGGGCCCCCTTCGCTAGGTCCAAGAGGGACTGTGGAGATTAGCGACCTGATCGATCGTAAAAATGCCTGTGGGAGGCAGCCACGCTACCGGCCTCAAATTTTTTTCTAGTCGGATGCGTCGGTCGGACAATTACTCGACCTAAGTCCTAATCCAATCCCCATCGAGGGGCACTAAGGAGGGAACCCTGATGTGCCAATCGACCTACCTTCGAGTGTACTACTATTCGGAAGTTGTCATTATCCGTGGCAGTACAAACCCTCTGACAACTGCAGATAAAAACAATAGTCGTATCAGTATTCGCCGACTCAGATCTGATACCGCTTGTGTCCGAATCGTGGAGATCTCGCTGACACAGTACGACGTTTGACAAACGTTCTTGGAAAGACCACGCCGTACCTATGTACCTCCTATAAATGTCAGACAGGACGGCGTCGATCGGCTAACTTACAGGGGCCCCTGATCCTGTCCCCGTATAGGACAAAAAGAGAGTAGGAAGGAGACAGAGTTTGTCGGTCTTCCCGGCTATATAAGACCCTCCATCCATCGCGTGCAAAAGAAGGGAAGATTCCGAAGCTAGGTTTTTTCTTGAACCCCTCCCTTTCCCTCCATCACATGCTGACTTACCTGCGGGGAGCCCCTTGTCGTCGGAAATTCAAATCGTACAGTACATCGTCGGTCATCCTCCTCTTATCAACAAATCACACCTCGTTATCACGCTGGGACTCCCACCTCACCGACAAGATCAAAAATATTTAAAAATTATTCCATTGATCCAATATTTTAAAATTTTAAAACAATTGCAGCAAAAAAAAAAAAAGGTTAAGTTCTTTTGATACTCACTCTCTCTCTCTTTAACATTTCTAAGAAATTAATTATTTGCGCATCCAAATATATCTAAAAATATTGTGTGATAAGCGATAGATTAAGGTAAAAATAGTACAAGATATTTAAGGTGAGCATGAAATATTCAAATTGAAAATAATTTAATCACAAGACATTATGATGAATACTTTAATGGCGTTTAGTGTTTACTACTAAAAGCGATGCAAAAGGGTGGAACACTGGAACGCTATCCACTTTGCGAGCATGCTTTGTTTGTACATTTAATGACAAGGTGTTTATTTGTGCGATGACAAATTGAGAGTAGAGTGCCCATGCACACTTTGCTTTTCCACACACTACACGGTTGAAGCAACCATCTAGCTTGTATTCATTATCGAATCGAGTAAGTAGACTATCGATCTGTTAATCTAATTTTTAAAACATTAAGTGATTTAATTTCATCTTTTAAAATAGTAAAAGATGATTTATTTACCCTACTATCTTTTATCAATCCATCTTAAAATTAACAGAGAAGAGATAAATCATATAAATTATTAGTTTGGATATTATAGTTAGCATGCGAAAAGGATGAGTAAATTTTGACTTTTATATTTCAACCATCTCTGTGTACAAGTGTTTTGAGCTCGTGTGGTGAATTTGTCACAACCTTAGTCAACTAGATAAACCATTTATTGTGTAAAAGGGAATCCAATGAAAAATAGAAACTTTTAAATTTGATTTATTTATTTATTACAGCAGCATCGATCACAACGGCAACAGTCAACAAGTCAAAATCCTTTGACCGCTCATCCTCGTCGCATCGGGAATCCCGACCATCGCCAAATCTCCGCCGTTGATCTCCCCCGCCCGACGCCCGAACGCGTCTCCGCGGGGCCCACCGGGGGGGGGGGGGGGGGGGGGGGGGGGGGTGACACCGCGTGCATGGGCGAGGCGAAGGGTGGGTTGTGGAAGAGTTGACTTGGCGCCCCCACGGCGTTGTTCTCGCCGGAGGACACGTGTCGGTTACGCAGCGGAGTCGGATTCGCTGGCGCGGATCGGTTTCTGTCCCCCCGCAGTTAAAGTCGCATTTACCACCTTCACACCCTCTCTCTCCTCCCTTTCTTTTTCTCCTTCCTCTCCCTGTTACGAAACCTTCCTTCTCTCCTCTCCTCTCCTCTCCTCTCCTCTTCCTTCCTTCCTTCGGAGTAATTACACCCTCGCCTGCCAGTGATAAATATTAATGCCGAGGTAACTTTTGCCAAAAGAAAAAGAGAGAGCAAAAGTCGTATTCTGCTTCTGCTTCTCTGCTAGGGAAAGAAAGAAAGATGATGAGTTGATAGCTAGCAGAGCGCAAAAAGGAGCTACTCCGATCCATAAGCTCTCATCTCCCTGAAACAAGGAGCAAAACAAACACCTCTTCTACTTCTTCGTCTTCTTCATGTAAAGGAAGAGAAACAGCTTTCTCTGTTTGGTTTCATCTCCGACAGCCCGGTGCGCGCGTGTGATATTTATTTCTGCTCTTCCTTTTTTCTTTGTTATGGATTGAAGATTCTTAGACTCTTGGTTCTTTTTTATGGGATAGATTGGATACGTAGTGGTAGTTGGTACTGGTGAAAAGAGAAAAATGTACGGAGATTGCCAAGTTCTGTCGTCCATGGTCGGAGGAGGAGGCAACGTTGTGGTGTCGCCGGACTCGCTCTTCTCGTCGCCGATCCAAAACCCTGGCAGCCTTGGGTTCATGGCCAACATGCCCCCATTTCATGCCTTCTCTTCTATCATTCCGGTATTTTTTTTACATTTTTTTTTTATTTTTAACAAATCTGAGTGTGCAAATAGCTAGCTAGCTAAATTAATAACGTGTGTGGAAGAAGGAAGAGGGGATGATGGTGATGGGGAGGGGAGTCAGCAAGGAGGAAGAGATGGAGAGCGGCTCCGGCAGCGGCGGCCCCCTCGACGGCGTTCTCAGCTGCGGAGAGGAGCACGACGACGAGCTCCTGCAGCAGCACTCGCTGCTGCCTCCGCCGCCGCCATCGCAGCCGCAGGCCGGCGGGAAGAACAAGAAGCGCTACCACCGCCACACCGCCCGCCAGATCCAAGAAATGGAAACGTAAGCGTAGTACCACTCAGCCATCCATCGACCCTTTTTTTTCCTTCCCTTCCAGCTGTAAACTTCATCATAATTAATTTATTTCAGATAAAAAGCATGAATATTTGATACGATTCGATCTTAATGAACGAACGAATTCTAGGTTGTTCAAGGAATGCCCGCACCCGGACGAGAAGCAAAGGATGAAGCTAAGCCAAGAACTCAGCCTCAAACCTCGCCAAGTCAAGTTCTGGTTCCAAAACCGCCGCACTCAGATGAAGGTCCTCCTTAAATATTTCCAAAATCTAAAATCATTTCCATATTAAGATACCGTCAAAATTATTAATTTATAATTTTTGATTGATTAATTAGGCACAACAAGATCGGGCGGACAACGTGATACTGAGGGCAGAGAACGACAGCCTCAAGAATGAGAACTTCCGGCTGCAGTCGGCCATCCGCAACGTCGTCTGCCCGAATTGCGGCGGTCCGGCCATCCTCGGCGAGATGTCCTTCGACGAGCAGCAGCTACGCATCGAGAACGCCCGCCTCAAGGATGAGGTCGTCCCTCCGAACCCTAACCCTAGTTAATATCTCTGCTTTGCGGGAAAAATTGTAAAAGAAATTAATCATTGTGTCGTCGTCGTCGTTGTTGCACCTCAGCTCGAGCGCTTGTCCTGCATCACATCCCGCTACGCCGCCCCGCCGCCGCTGGACCACGTGCCGCCCTCGTTACTCCTCGCGCCGTCTCTGGACCTGGACATGGGCGTCTACTCGCGGCACTTCAACGAGCCGCCTCCGTTCGAGATGATCTCGGTGGCGGGTCCGCTCTCGGAGGACCTGCAGCACTCCCCGTTCGCCGGGGGCTTGATGGTGCTCGACCAGGACAAGCCGCTGGTGCTCGATCTCGCGATGACCGCGGCCGACCACCTCGTGCGGATGTGCAACGCCGGCGCGCCGCTCTGGGTCCGGAAGAGCGGCAACGCGGAGGTGCTGGATCTCGAAGAGCACGCGAAGGGATTCTCGTGGCCGATGGAGTTGAAGCAGCAGAACGGAGGAGAGTTCAGGACGGAGGCGTCAAGGGACACCGCCATGGTCATAATGAATAGCATCACCCTGGTGGATGCCTTCCTCGACGCCGTGAGTAGTTGATCAAATCGAACGCATTTCATATATCATTTAACATCGATCAATTTTCTATATATTCATATTCAGAACAAGTGGATGGAGCTTTTCCCTTCGATCGTGTCGAAATCAAGAACAGTTCAGGCGCTGAGTTCCGGAGTCGCCGGTGGAAACGGCTGCTTGCAACTGGTAATTCTATAATTAACGCAATTGCTATCACATTAATTCTCTGAAAATTAATCCTTACACAATTAATTAACTTCCAGATGCAGGGAGAGCTGAAGTTTTTGTCGCCGTTGGTGGCTGCGAGAGAAGCATATTTCTTCAGGTATTGCCAACAGAACTCCGAAGAAGGCAGTTGGATAATGGTGGACTTTCCAGTCGATGGATTTGTAGAAGGGGTTCAAACATGCTTCCCTTGGTATAGAAGGAGGACCTCAGGCTGCATCATTCAAGATATGCCCAATGGCTATTCAAGGGTACGATCGCTTAAATCTTAATTACAGATCAAGAACAGCTAACTTTATCTACCTTAATTATTTCTTATCTTTTCTTCATTTGTGTAAATTGAATTGGACAGGTGATGTGGGTAGAGCATGCAGAGGTGGATGATAAGCCCGTGCATCAAGTTTTCAACCAATTTGTCAGCAGCGGCATGGCTTTTGGCGCAACTCGCTGGGTTTCTACTCTTCAAAGGCAATGCGAACGCCTCGCGAGTCTCATGGCCAGAAACATCTCAGATCTTGGAGGTAGTTTATGATTATTTCAATAGTCGAATCAATTTGTGAAATTCTCTTAATTATCGATCGATATATATATTAGCGGTGATCCCTTCGCCGGAGGCAAGGAAGAACATGATGAAGCTGTCGCAGAGAATGATCAGAACATTCTGCTCCAACGTGTACGCCACCGGAGCGCAGTCATGGACCGCGCTCTCCGACTCACCGGACGACACGATTCGTGTTGCGACGAGGAAGAACACCGAGCCCGGCCAGCCTAACGGCGTCATCCTCACCGCCGTGTCCACCACTTGGCTTCCTTTCTCTCATCAGCAAGTCTTTGAGCTCCTGACGGACGAGCAACGAAGATCACAGGTAATTAATTCAGCTGGATTAGGATTCAAATGTCAGATATATTTGCGTTCATTTTGTCGACAATTAATTCAGCTGGACGTGCTATCGAGTGGCAATTCGTTGCACGAAGTGGCTCATATCGCGAACGGATCGCATCCCAGGAACTGCATCTCTCTTCTGCGTGTCAACGTCAGTCCAAATTCGCGACGTACGCATTTTCGTTCGCTTTTTGTCGATTAATTTTTCTAATTAATTTTAATAATCTGTAGGCTGCCAGCAATTCTACTCACAGCGTGGAGCTGCTGCTGCAGGAGAGCAGCACCCACCCCACCGGCGGCAGCCTCCTCGTCTACGCCACCATCGACGTCGACGCCGTCCAGGTCGCGATGAGCGGCGATGACCCCTCCTACATCCCCCTCCTCCCCACCGGCTTCGTCATCTCTCCCGCGGCCTCTGAATCCGCCGCGGCCGGCTGCCTCTTCACCGTCGGCACGCAGGTGCTAGCCAGCGCCGTCCCCTCCGCCAAACTCAACCTCTCCAGCGTCACCGCCATCAACAACCACCTCTCCAGCACCGTCCAGCAGATAACCTCCATGCTCGCCGGCGCGGCCGCCGAGCAACCTCCTCCCGCGTCAGCTCCCGCGACGGAGCAATCCCATGCTTGAAGAAATAGTAGTACCAAATACATATAGCTGGAAGTAACTAATCCCCCCTATTTTTGTCTACCATTTTCCGATCAGGAACAAAGGATTAATTGACAGAAACCCACAATCATGTGGGCTCTGTCAACTTCTCACTTGTTCATGCTTCAGGGCGATTGGATTCTGGTAAACCAAAACAGGGCGATTGGTAATCTCCAGCTATATCTGCTAGTTCATAATAAATGTTTGATCAATCAGAACACTTGGGCGATCAGTTTCAGTAGGAATCAGTTCAGCATCGTGTGTAAAGATGTCAATGGAGAAGCCTAGCTAGTAGCGTTCTGGGAGTTGAAGTGCATGTGAAAGGGGAGTCAAGAGCGCACCAGATGTGACCCTTCACGGAGGGTGTTGGTTCGGGAATTGACTTCCTGTTTTTGTTTTTTGCTTGTCATGGAGTCAGTTCATCATGGAGTCCGTCCGGTGATGGATTGGTAGGTCGGAGTGGATTGAATGCTCATGCCCAAACTATTATGAATATATTTATGTGCGGTATTCATGGCTCTGTCTTATATATTTTTCTAAAAAATAAGGGCCAGTGATGCATGAGCTGGATCACAGGCCGTCTCTGCAACAGGCCATGTGTTGTTGCTGGTTCATGGTTTTGGTACAGCGTTCGTTGGCTGGCTAGCTGCAACAGACGCGGAGGAAGGGAAGAGAAGATGGAAAGGACGATTGCCCTTTCCCATGCAGGCATGCAGCTGCATGCGATTTGATCCTGCCGGAGTCCTCTCCTGGCCTGCAACTCCGGTCAGATGGGGGACGCACAGTTTCCTCCCTTACTCGCGAAGCTCTCTCCGGCGATCGGAATACCATTAATTTTGTTTCAACTTTATAATTTAAACCATATATCTATTTTGATTATTTAACTCACTTCTTAAATAAAAAAATTAGCCAACCAGAGAAAAATTAGTTAACTCACTTTTTAATTTTATTTATTAAATAAATATATATGACACATTATATGGTTGATTGTTTGATTTTATAGTTGTAAAAATACAACTTAAGATATTAAATATTTATATGAATATTTAGTTAAAGTTAACATTAATTTATGTTTTTCAGAGAGTTTGAATTATTAATTTGTCTAAATAAACGGGCGGAAATGAAACATTAAAACATTTATTAATGCACTTATTAACGATAAATAAATAACATTATAGCAGTGATGTAATTGGAGAATAATTAGGCGGATCAGATAATAATTTTAGGATACAATTAAAATAATAATAATAATAATTAAAATAGTAAATAATAATAATAATAATAATAATAAGATAGAGATAAAACGGATTTAGAATAACAGAAGGCGCAATGGTAGATAATTAAGACTGAGCCAATTCCGTTGGAAACTGAATAAAAAAAATGGAGAAATTCCACCTATAAATAGATAGCATCAAACCCACGATTTCCTACTCCGACGCTTTCTTCTCGTCCAGTGCGATCGAAACCCTCGTCGTCATCTCGCCGATCCGATCGGCCGCCTCTCGAAGCCACATCATTCTTCTTCCTCTTCCGTAAATCACAAACTCTCGTTCTTCCCTCTGTTGATTCATTCCTTTTTTCTTGTTTTCAATCGCTATTTGGTAAGGCGGCGCCATGGATCGTGATCAGACGAGCACGGGTTGTGATGAACAACTCGTAATGGATGGGCAGGATTGCAGCTCCTCAGGAAATCGCTTCTCCTCTTCCTCTGCCTCCCACACCAAATCCCAGCAGGACCCGGCCTCGGACGGCGACGGGGAGACGTCCGACGATGATCTGCCCGATTATGATCCGTTCGGCTTCGATAGCGAGGATGAGTATATCTTGATGGAGAAGATGAACAAGGTCGTCCTTGGCCTCGCCGCTGATGGATCGGAGGAATCCGCGCAACTGGCCACCCTGACCGAGCTTTGCGAGTTGCTCTCCGCCATCGAGGACGCCACGGAGGCCTACCACTTGGAGAAGCTCGTGCAGCCTCTAGTGAAGATTGCTGCCAAGGATGACAACCCCCAGATCATGCTTCAGGCTGTAAGAGCGGTAACTTATCTCTGCGACGTGAGGCCGTCGATAGCCGAAGAATTCGTGCGGCATGACGCAATTCCTGTCCTCTGTGGAAAGCTTTTAGCTATCGAATACTTGGACGTTGCTGAGCAGGTAGGTAGCTCTTACTCTTCCTCGTATATATACGTACAATTACATTATTATGTATGATACCTATTATTTTTATATTCATGTTTGATTAGTGTCTCGAAGCATTGGAGAAGCTTTCGAAGCAACAACCTGTTGCATGTTTACAAGCTGGAACTGTTAATGCGATCTTAACTTATATTGATTTCCTTCCATCTAATATCCAGGTTAGTAGAAGAGCATATTCTATTGTCTTTTATATCTGTCTTTTATAAGCTATGGTTTGTCAAATTGAAAGGTAACTCAATATGCATTGTTCAGCAAATTGCGGTTAAAACAGTAACTAATGTATGCAAGAAACTTCCGTCTGATTGTTCATCAATTATAATGGAAGCAGTCCCTACGTTATGCAGTCTTCTCCAGTATGAGAACGTGAAGGTTAGTGCAATGGCCATTCTGTGGCTTATCCCTCAGCTCTTCCACTTCTGTGTTGTTTTATTTATTAAGTTCAACGTTAACAAGTAGTACTGTTAGTACCAACTATTTGGGCTGTTTATTGTATTTATGACCTTAATTATCAATTAACATATTTGTTTGGCTAAACTGCTTTACTCTCGTATTGTGGCAGCTGGTTGAAACTGTTTCTTTTTGTCTGGAATGGATAGTTTTCTCTGTTCGCCATTCCCCCAAGTTTATGGATGAACTGTGCAAACATGGGGTACTACAGAAGTCCTTGGAATTGTTAGCTAATGATAATCACAAACCAGTTAGCAGCCCGACCTTTTCCGTTAAGTATCCTTATCCTTTTGATGTTAATTGCCTTAATTGCGGATTATTTGCCATTTATTCTGACTTGTATTATGCACAAGCATGTTTACCTTTTGTTGTTTTTGACTCTCAGGGTTTAATGGGTGTTCTTACCAGACTCGCTTTTTCTTCTAAGCTAGCTGTTAGGACCCTATTTGAGCTTAGTATAGGCAGAACTTTGAGCGGCATCTTAATCGGTTCCGACGTGTCACATGACTCTGGCGTTGTTTCTACTGAAGATGTGCAAAATAGTCAGGTTTCTATTGTCTACTTTCACAATTTCCTCATGAGATCTATAATTATTATTACATGGAATTTCGTTGGAGTTAATCTTATTAAAACTTATACATGACATTCATTTACCAAACTGTCGTGCATACTCATGTCCTCGATTAGCTGAGCGATTAAAATTTGGTTGCGGGCTTCCCTATGGCATACCTTCTATCCAACCACTTGTCTTCATCAATAACAATCATTTGGGATTCCTCTTCATAATATAAAGAGTTCCATTGGCTTAATCTTTATTTATGGGTTTCCTGTCTCTCCTCAACGTAACCATGGACACTATTTCTGCCCATTTTTTAAAATAAATCTGATCCAAAGGGAAGTTGAAAGAGGCAAACTGAATAATATTATCTAGTTGAGGTCTACTGCTCTGGAAGTGAAAAAATTACTGAGACTTGCGCTTAAATTTCGCTTTTTATAAGACTGTTAGATGGTACAGTATTGGCAAATTTTAGAAAAGGAAAATTGGAAGAAGTTGGATAGTTTTTTATTAATTTGATGATCGAAATACTAGATAAAATATACAAAAAAATAGCATTAGATACAATTGTACACAAGTTCTTTGTGAAGCATCAATGATGCTCAAATTTTATGAAAAGAAAAAGAATGGGGGAGAGCATTGTTAATTTAATTGATTCTTAATATAATAGAACATCCACTTGTGGGCATTTTGGTTGATTATTACAATATAAAAAATTAATTAATATACCTTTTCTAATATAGAGTTGGAGAATCCATGTGCTTTCTTCATAAAAAACTAATATTAAATTAATTAAATTCACATCCTGGCCAGTACAGTCGAAATAATCTGATTGTGCCCCCCATTAAAAGAAAAATCAAACTCTTTTCGATGACTTAGTTAATCTCAACACTTTTAAACTTCCGATAATTATGATCTTCTAAAAATGTATTGCATAATTATTATAGTAATTGAAATTTTAATTTTCGTAAGACCATCTGAATTTCAGCAGCATTCCTTGACGCTGTCCTAAAATCTGGGACGCCTTTGAGTAAAGAGCAATGATAGGGAGAGTGAAACCCATAGTGAATGACGTGGCACTTTACATGCACAAGTCCGATTATCGCTTGAACACCATCGACGGCCTTCGGCCGCCGCCCCGAATCAAACTATACCCTGGGGGGGGGGGACGGTGAACCCGTCGGAAATCGTATATGCAAGGTGTCACGTCATTCACTATGGTTTTCACTCTCTCATTTTTACTTTCTCAATCATTATTCTTTAGTAAAATAACTATGTTAGACAAGTTTCGTTCCATTGCTGACGTAACATGTTTTGTAACACATAATATGATTTTTTTAGCCGTAATAATTTCTTGCTTAATGTGTAGTTTACTCTGATAGATATGATCTGGAAATTGTTCTGCGTAATTGTTATTTGAGTTTGTAATTTCTACTTAAAGCGCTATTTTCTGCAGGTATTTAAAGCATTAAAGTTAGCTAACCTGCTAATTCCTCCAAGAGAGGGAGATGTTCCAAACAATGAAAACATGCAAGCTGAGGAGAAGATTTTAATGGATGAATCCAATTTCTTGTTTAAATTCTCTTTGGAATTTCTTCCAGCTTCCATCCAGGTTTGTTCTTCTAAGTGATATATCACGTATAAAATTTATTAATATGCTAACTCTGTATTCCGCATTTGTATAGGTTGTGAACAATGGTGCAAATGATTGTGTATGCTATGCCTGTCTTTCCATCATGAAACGTATTGCCCGTTATAGCACGCCTGATATGCTTTTGGAATCAATCAAAGATCTAAATGTCTCAAGGTAAATATGTAACATATTTGAAGTGATGCCATTTTCTGGAGATCTTTTGAGATTGATCCTCTATAATTGTTTGTGTGACAGTTTTTTGGCAGGGCTATTGGCCAGACAAGATATACATCTACTAACTTCTACAATGGAGATTGTCGAGATTCTGATGCAAAAACTTCCTGGTGTTTTCTTAAGCTCTTTTGTCAAGGAAGGAGTATTTTATGCAATCAACATGCTTTTAATGCAAGATAAATCCACAGCATCTGCACAACGCTCAGATGACAAAATACATGCCAGAGATGTTTCCAGTTGCCTGTGCTATGTGTTTTTTTCACCTAGCGTTCGCTTTTCTGAAGTAAAAGCGTGCATGCTGAAAAAGGACGCTGTTCACAATTTGGTAGAGCACATAAAAAATTGCTACCATTTGGCCCATGGAGTAGCTAACTCTGACATGTCATTTACTAAAACTCTTCAACATCTCAAGACTTTGTGCAGTGAGCTAAATGATAGTGGGGACAAACAATTAAATGATGTTCCTGACCTTCAAGATTCGACTCAAATATTAGATGAAGTGATGAGAGAAATTTCTCAGGGAGAGCCTTTGTCAACTTTTGAGTTTGTTGAGAGTGGTATTGCAAGATCACTGGCTCATTATTTATGCAATGGCAAGTATCTGCTTGGAATTGATGATATTGGCCTATCGGATCACATTCTAACTGTGCTGAAGAAATTCCAGATATTTGCTTCAATTTGCTTGTCAAAGCCTAGTCAAAGTTGCATGGAAACTATTTTGCATTTCTTAGTGAAGAAGCTGCAGAATGCATTGTCTTCGTTGGATAGTTTTCCTGTTCTTAGAAGCCAAATGTTTAAGCCAAGAGACAGTTACACAGATATCCCTGTTGGAGGACTCACTAAGAACCCTTGTCTAACAGTTCGCTTTGTGCGTGACAAAGAAGAGTCAAATTTAATGGACTTTGATAAGATTCTAAGTGTTGATATTTCTTCTTCCTTAGTCGAAGTTGTAGAAGCATATCTCTGGCCTAAAGTTGGCGCCAAGAATATACTTCCAACAGTGACAGTGGATAACCACATCAGCAAACCAGACTTCACAGCTTCAAGGTTACAGAATGCCTCAGAAAGGAGTCGTACAGAAACACACAATAATATCTCGTATGGGGCAAGTGTTTCCAATTCATCAGAGGTACAGTTTGTTAATCTATTTTCTTTTGCACCTATCTGTTTCTGGTTGATGAATCTCAGTATAAATAATGTTCATTACTCTACAATAACATCTGATTTGGTGTAATATAAATTTTCTTTCAAGGAAAGTAAAATCTCAACTGCTTTGGGTGGTGTAACCTTTTCTCTTAGTTGTTTGAATTTGCTTGTTCTTAGGTAATTAGAAGTGAAGAGGGACAACTTTTACCCGCAGAGAATAGCAAAAAATTGTCATCTGGTAAACTTTCGCCAACTTGCAAAGATGAGAGTCATCATCTCTTCTCTTATTAATAATACTAGTATTTTGCTGCCAATTTGACTTTCTGAGTATGAAGAACCAACCCCTACATTTTTGTTAACACGTTTTCCTTTTTTTCCCCCCATTAATTTTCAGACACGGATATTGCTCCAGGAAGAATGACAATAGTATCTACAAGCGTTACAAACACAAAGCCAAGATTATCTTTTAGCTTGAGAGGAAAACAACTTGAACGCTCTATGACCCTTTATCAAGCAGTTCTAGAGGATCAAATATCTTCAAAAGTTGCCACAGTAGTGGGGTCAAAATTCTGGGACGAAATTTACGTATTTACCTATAAAATAGCTGAAGAAGAAAATACAGACAAAAACCACATGTTTGATTGGGTTTCCAAGTCAAATTTCTTCTTGAATAAGCTTGGGTTCTCATGGCAGAAACTTCCCTTTTTCCCTACCAAATTACAAGCCGAGTTTCCTGCTAGCATTGATAGAGCGAATTCCTCGTATGATTTTTTATTTATGTGCAAAATATTGGAGGGCTTGAACCGCTTCTCATGGGAACTGTTGACTGATGAAAGAATTGGTGCATTTGCTGAAGGGAGAATAGATAACTTTGATGATTTGAAGTTGATAGTTTCTTCAGTTCCAGAAGTTGAGTTTGTGAGTAGCAAGTTAACTGATAAGTTGGAGCAGCAAATGAGAGACAACCTGGTACTACAAACTGGTTGTTTTCCGTCATGGTGTAGCCAGTTAATGAATGCATGCCCTTTCTTATTTTCTTTTGAGGCAAGATTGAAATACTTCTACCTCACGGCATTTGGTTCTTTAAGAAATCGGCGCGGCAACATGCTACATTCAGGTAGCAGTAGCTCAAACTCCTTCAGTGAATGGCACTCTTATTCAGGTTCTCCCTCACGCAAGAAGTTTAAAGTTGACCGGAACAGCATCCTTGAATGTGCTTCAAAAATGATGGAATTACACGCTCAAAGTAAGGGCTCTCTTGAAGTAGAATATGATAAAGAAGTTGGTACTGGTCTAGGTCCTACAATGGAGTTCTACACACTAGTAAGTCAAGAATTTCAAAAGGCTGGATTGGGTATGTGGAGAGAGGATCAGTGTTCCTCTAAAAGTAGCACTCGTGGTGATTCTTCATCTTTGTTTGCTCCATGTGTTCTGTTTCCTCGTCCATGGTCAAGAAAAAGGTCAGATCATTTTGAAGCCTCAGATGTGAAGGAAAAGTTCCGCCTCCTCGGCATGCTGGTAGCCAGGGCAATCAAAGATGGGAGGATGTTGGATATACCATTTTCTAGAGCCTTCTATAAGATTATGCTCGAGCAGGTACATATGAATATTTTTCTAATTTTTCTTTTCTTTGAGCTATTTATTTATAATCTAACAATGAAGTGGATTTCTACATTTTTTTTCAGGAGCTTAATATATGTGATATCCAGTCATTTGACCCAGAACTTGGAAGAATTTTACTGGAGTTTCAAGCTCTTGCCAATAGGAAAAAGTTTGTTGAATCAGTTTCTGGAGAAAGTAACACGGTTCCATCAAAGTTATATTACAGGAATATGAGCGTAGAGGATCTCTCTCTTGATTTCACTCTTCCAGGCTACACCTATTATGAACTTGCATCAGAGAGTGCAAAGATGGTAATACTTGGAGTAGGTCAATGCCTTATTCTTTCAAGTGATTTTCGTTATGGTATCTTTAATTGTTTCCTTGATAGGTGAATATTGACAACTTGGAAGAATATGTTGCGCTGGTGGTAGATGCAACAATTGGCAGTGGAGTTGCGAGACAATTTAATGCCTTCAAGTGTGGATTTAATGAGGTATGTTTTGCATTATTTTTCGGTCAGTTTTTTTTTCATACCATGTTTTGGATTATAATGATTATAAACTTGATATTTCAAATATTGCATTTGGAGAAAACAAATGAAGATTGTTTATCACCCCCTCAATTTAGTTTATTTTACCTTCTCCCTTATGTACAGGTATTTCCTCTGAAATATCTTCAAATGTTCACTGAAGACGACTTGGAGCGGCTACTTTGTGGAGAACAGGACGCTTGGAATGTATGTGCTGTTTTACTCTGTTCTTTAATTATTAATCTGGATAGATTATGATTCTTCTTTCCTTACAGTTATCTGAGCTTGTGGATCACATCAAGTTCGACCATGGGTATAACGCAAGTAGCCCTACGGCCGTCAATGTCAGTATCCAGAGAAGAAATCCACAAACTTCAGATAGAAATGTTCTATTTTCTGTCAATGTTAATTCACTCTGTTTCTCTCTTTTGCAGTTGCTAGATATCATTCAAGAATTTGATTATGATCAGCGCAGAGCTTTCTTGCAATTTGTAACAGGAGCTCCTCGCCTTGCTCACGGAGGCTTGGCTGCACTTAACCCAAAACTAACAGTAGTTCGAAAGGTCTGTTTACATGGTTAGGCAATGCACTGACAGTATCTTGTGTGACTGACAATTCACTTCTTATTCTTTATTGCAGCACTCTGATTTTGGTGCTGATCTGGGCTTGCCGAGTGTCATGACTTGTGCTAATTATCTAAAGCTCCCCCAGTACTCATCCAAGGTACACTAATTTTATTTTTTATCCATATTTTTGAATATTCTTAACTCTAGATTGCTGCAAGAGAGTGTTCATACCTTAGTTGAATTAGAAAAATTGCAATTTGTAGGGATGTTTGAAAATATGAGTTCTTTTGATATTTGGCCTATAATCTACTCAAAAACAAACTCAACCATACCACTAGTTTTAACAGGCCTGGTGAATGAATGGTTTTAAGTACGCTGCATGAATATCTCACTGTTATACTAATCAGGTCTCAACTCTACTGCAGGAGATAATGAGAGAGAGATTGTTATACGCGATATCCGAAGGTCAGGGATCGTTTCACCTCTCGTAGCTTATCAGCTACAAAAAGACACTCATTTTTTAGTTCATTCTATGAATACGACTCAAAATCAGAAGGTTGGTGATGCTGTATATATGTAGGGCGGGCAGATTGTACATTAGCTGCAAGAGGAAGCCATCTCACTCAGGCACACGATTAGTTGTGCATAGTTCAGTCTTAGGCGTGTAGGTTTTAGCAAAGGAATTGTAAATAAGTTATTAGTCTCAATAAGTCAGGTTCATTCCTACAAAGCAAGCACAGGAATTGTAAACAAAACTCAATTACTCATTTATTCCCAAAGTGCAAGCACAGCAATGCAAATAAGGACTTTATCAAACTCAGTGAAAAGTCATGTTTCTTCCTGTAAGTACATGAAACGTTTTGATGGTCTCTTGCCATGTTTTGGCTCAAATTGTGCGAGATTGGTTAAGCCATGCTATCATGAGTTTGTCCTCCTATAATTCGACATTTAACTTGTCATTTTCAAGTGACAACTGTGATTAGATTAATTATCAAATATCTTATATGCATTTGTTGGTTGCTCTTTGTAAAGTAGATTCAGTATTCCAGTATGAAAACACACTTTCGATCGAAAAATGCCAATCTCTGGAGCTTCATCAATCAATAGTTGTAGCGCAGCAGTTAACAGCAGGTATAATATAAAAATAATATGTTCGTCCAAAAGATATTGAGCAAATCTTGGGGGTAAGCTGATAAAAAAGAATTTCAAAATTAGAATTCTTCCTCAAAAATAGTCCATATTATTATAAAATATGATAGTAAGAGGGAGAAAGCGAGAAAGGGAATACGGAATTCTTATTTCTTTTTGGAATGAACTTAGAATACAATACAACCCTCTCTTTGTAGAGTAGGATGATACATAATGGCAAATGCATTTTCAACGAAAATAAAGAGTCACATTCATTGAATATTAGAGATGCATTCATAGGTATTCACAAGATATATACATAACACTCTCCCTTGGATGCCTATTATGATATTGTCTCATTAAAAACCTTACCAAGAAAACCCAGGGAGAAAAACCATGATGAATGAAAAAAAGAGTGCAGTATAATTACTCCCCCTCTTTATCATATGTCTTTAGATATTTCAATTTCTATATACCAATATTACGTTCTAGTCTTTCAAATATCGAAGTAGACAATTTCTTTGTAAATAAATCCGCCAAATTATCCAATGAACGGATTTGTTGAACACCGATATCACCACGCTTCTGGAGATCATGAGTAAAAATTTTTTTTTGGTGATATGTGTTTCATTCAATCGAATTTAATATAAGGGTAAATTTGCTTTAACTCCCCACTTCCAAACTTGAATTTGCATGTAATCCCTACCCAAACTTTAATTTGCATGCAGTCCCTGATGGGATTGACAAAACAGCTTTGTGAGTATAAAAATTAGAAAGTTGAGTATAAAAGTTAGAAAATTGAGTATATAAGGTTTCATCCACCACATCAAAAAACTGCATACTCAATTTTCACTCTTTTATACTCACTTTTCATTATTTTATACTCATTTTTCATTGATGTATACTCAATTTTCACTCTTTCATACTCAATCCATTAGGGAGTTAACACAAAGAAAAATACAAATGGGGACTGAATGCAAAGTTTGACTCCCCATTAGGGAGTTTACTGCAATTCACCGTTAATATAATCTTCCTTTAGTTGAGCAATGCATACAGTATTATCCTCATATAATGTCGTCTGACATTCTTATTTAAGTGTGAATTATTAGGACGGAAAGAATTTAAATATCTACATAATATCATGATATTGTCCACTGTGGACCTAAGCCCTCATAGTTTTACTCTTGGGCTCTATCCAAAATGCCTCCTACTAATAGAGATATCTTTCCTTTATAAGTTTATGATTTTTTCCATGTATTTTCAATATGAAACTTTATTTGCAACCCAACAAACCCCCTCAAACGAATGACCACTATTATTTTCACGGTCCGGGCCTCCCCTTGAGCATAGGGTCACTCTTGGCCTGCTCAGGATCTTCTTTCGAGCATCGGGTCACTCTTTGCGTGCAAGTCAACTAGAGGAGGGGGGAGGGTTGAATAACCGTGCAAGCAACTAAAATAAACATAAATAATATCAGCAACTATAAAAGAAGAAACTTGAAGTTACTTGGTAGCAACCAGGTTGATTGTTAATCCAAGGGTGAAAAGTACACTAAAAGTTTCCTTCGTTGTAGGCAGAGAAATCTCTTACAATCTTAAAAAACTCATAGAAGGACTAGAAAATTAAATGCAAGTTGTTGTTCTTTCTTCCTATGTCTAGAGGCTATTTATATCCTGAAAACTGAAGTTACTATTATGCTGACGTTGATCTGAGGTGCCTTAGTTGGATAAGATTTTATCTATAATGCCAACGGTAACTATTGATAGAATTCGATCTGAGGCGCCTCAGGTTTAAACTGAGGCACCTTAGTTCCTCTTTTGTGTAGAGATCAGATTGATAAACTGAGAAGGCATGTGAGGTGCCTCAGTTGACCTTTTGATCAAAGTCAACTCTCATGTTGACTTTTTTGCCTTTGTCCACATGGATGATTTTCGGTCGGCTAACTAGAGTTAGGCTCAATCGAATCCGATTCTGACCTTCCGCCTCGAACGAGCTTCCTCCCTTGCTTCTCGTCCCTCAGACATCACGCATGTCCTTCTTGTCCACCGGTGTACTCTTCCGCAGTGTTTGCGTCCCTCGAATGGATCGAGTCTGTCGGCTCCCTTCCAGTGTCATCATTCTTGTCTGCTGCATCTTCCGGTCGACTTTTTGTCCTGCACACTTAGACATAGAGATTAAACACAATCATGACCTAACTTAGCTTGGTTGATCATATCAAAACTATCCCGGATACTTACAATCTCCCCCTTTTGGTGTGCATCAAATCAAGTTAAGTTAGGATAAATACAACAAGAAAATAAATGACATTGTTTAAGCAATAAAACAAAAATATGCAATTAACTTTCAACTCGACCTCCTCTTTTAACTTAATCCTCATAACTCTCTCCTTTCATTACATCCAAAAATTAAGATAAAAAAACATGAAAAGAAAAACATTCTGAGTAAAAAGAATATTATAGAAGTACGTTAGATTCTAAGTATATAAAAATAATTTATCATTGAAAAATTGATAATTTTTGAAAATTAATTATTAAAATTAGATTTTGATTGAAAAAAAATTTGATAATTTTTTAAAATGTTTAAAATGTGGCATAAAAATCCTGAAAAATGGGAATTGTTAGAAAGAGTTTCCTAAGTATTTTTATAATTAAAAATATGAGTTTTGATAGAAAATATTTATAAAAATGTATCTACTAATCCAAAAATCCTCAAAATTGTATCCAAAGTGAAAAATCAGCAAACTCAACTCTCTAAAAATTTTTAGAATAAAATAAATTTTCTAAGTATTTTAATATTTAAAATTTTTATTTTCGAATAAAAATTCTTAAAATAGTTAAATTATTTCAAAAAAAATTTTGTAAGCCGATGACATGATTATCTATCGTAGAAAAAATTTCAAGTAACTAGATCTGATCAAACATGCTTTCAAAAGAATTTTTTAAATAATTAAAATTCTAATTTATTCGATTCTAGCAAGAAATCAAAATTATAACATGCAAACAATTTCAAAAGGATAAACAAGATTTTGAAACCCAATATAAGTTTCTACCTACTGAATTTATCAAAAATTTAAGCGTAATATAATTTTTGATCACTTTTATAATTTGATCCTTATAATTCATCAAATATCAGTTTAGTCCTTAAACTATTTTAGAAGTACGTTAGATTTTCTAAATACATAAAAATAGTTTTAAATTGAAAATTGATAATTTTGGGAAAATTAATTATTAAAATTAGATTTTGATTGGAAAAAATTGATAATTTTTTACAATTTGATTGGAAAAATATTTAATAATTTTTTACATTATTCAAAATGTAGCGTAACAAACCTAAAAAATGGGAATTATTAGCAAGAGTTTTCTAAGTATTTTTACAATTAAAAATATGATTTTTAATAAAAAAAATTATAAAAATGTATCTACTAATCTAAAAATCCTCAAAATTTATCCAAAGAATATGCAAGATTTTCCACGGCACCAACGGTAATAGTTGATAGAATTCGATCTAAGGCACCTCAGTTTTGACCTGAAATGTCTCAGTTCTGATCTGAGATGCCTCGAGTTCAAACTGAGACGCCTCAGTTTTGCTTTAATGTAGAGATCAAATTAATGAACTGAGGATCCTCCGAAGGCATCTATAGCGCCTTAGTTGACTATTTGGTTAAAGTCAACTCTCACATTGACTTTTCCACCTTTCGTCTGTATAGGTGATTTTTAGCCAACCAGAGTTAGGCTCACTCGAACTCGACTCTGGCCTTCCACTTTGAACGGGTTTCCTCCCCGGCTTCTCATCCCTCGAACGCCACGCACACCCTTCTCGTCCACCGGAGTACGCTTCCGCAGTCTTTGCGTCCCTCGGATGCATCGAGCCCGTCGATTCTCTTCCCGTGTCATCCTTCCCGTCTACTGCGTCTTCCGCTTGACTTCTTGTGCTCCTAAGCTCCTATACACTTAGACACAAGGATCAAACACAACCAAAACCTAACTTAGCTTGGTTGATTACATCAAAACTACCCCAGGTACTTACACTCTTGACTTGCTCAAGACCTCCCCTACTTCATTTAAGGTTCCACTCACACGATTCTAGGACCTGCTCAAGACCTCCCCTACTTCATTTAAGGTTCCACTCACACGATTCTAGGACCTGCTCAAGACCTCCCCTACTTCATTTAAGGTTCCACTCACACGATTCGATCTAGATCATGGTTCTGGCTCATGCTTCTTCTGCCAATTAGTTCGGTGAAGAGGGACTTAGCTTTGATACCAATTGTTAGGACCGAAAGAATTTAGATATTTCTACAATATCTATGATATTGTCCATTTTAGGACTAAGCCCTCATGGTTTTGCTCTTGGGCTCTACCCAAAAGACTTCATACCAATAGAATATCTTTCCTTATAAGTCTATGATCATTTTCATATGTTTTCAATGTGGGATTTTGTTTACAACCATTGCAACCCAACATAAACCAGATGTCTCTCGAATATGGTATATAACATATCTCAACCATATACATTCCCGACTTACCTCATGAATTGCTATGATCTCAAAATGATTAGGAGATGTGGCAGTAATTGTTTGCTTCATAGATCTCCAAAATATCATTGTGCCAGTGCATGTGAATACATAACTCATTTAAGATCTACCATTACGAGGGTTAGATAAATAACCAACATCAACATACCCAATCAATTCCGCTTCAGGCATACGAGGATAATATAATCCCATATCTATCGTACCTCGAAGATATCGAAATATATATTTAATTCTATTCCAGCATCTTCTTGTTAGAGAAGAACTATATTTTGTTAATAAATTTAAAGCAAATATTATATCGGGTCTTATATGACTAACAAGATACATTAGTGCTCCAATAGCACTAAGATATGGTATTTCAGGACTAATAAGTTCTTTATTCATGTTCTTCATTCATATGAGGTTAAAATGGATCCTTATTTATACCAAGATACCTTACAACCATTAGGCTACTCAATGAATGTGCTTTATCCATATAAAATCTCTGTAACATCTTTGATGTATAAGCAGTTTGATGGACAAATATTCCATTTTCAAGGTGCTCAATTTGCAAACCAAGACAGAGTTTTGTTTTCTGAGATCTTTCGTCTCAAAATTTTTCTTTAGATAATCTACCATTTCAAAAAGTCCTTCAATAGCACCAATATTGTTTAGCTAATGAACATATACTGAGATTATAACAAATTTGGATTTGGATCTCTTAATAAATACACATAAACATATAGGATCATTTAGATATCCCTTTTTCAACATATATTCAGTAAAACATTTATACTATATACGTCCAGATTGTTTCAATCGACACATAAATCTACATAACTTAATCTAGTATAATTCTCGGTGACCTAAATCATATGTCTTTGGTAATTTGAATCCTTCATGGAGTTTCATGTATATGTCATTATCAAGTGTGCCATACAAATAGGTGGTAACGACATCCATTAATCACATTTCTAATCTTTCACAGATTGTCAAACTTAACAAATATTGAAATGTTGTTGCATCCACTTCGAGAGAATTTGTTTCCTCATAATCAATTCCAGGTCTTTGAGAGAAACCTTGAGTAACAAGTCGTGTCTGATATCTAATCATCTCTTTTTTTTCATTTCGTTTGTGTACAAATGCCCATTTATAACCTGATTTTCACCTTTTGGTGTATGAAACATAGGTCCAAAAACTTTATGTTCTACGAGTGATTTCAATTCTCCATCAATCGCATCTTTCCATTTAGGCCGATCATTTTTTTATCTACATTAATTATTGAAACACTTTGGTTCATGATCCTCATCATCTTCATATTATTGCATGCAATATGATACGAAAAAATATCATGGATGTTAATTTCATTTTGATTCCATCTTTTTCTAGTCAAAACATAATTTATATAGATCTCTTGATTATCATGTACCTGAGATTCTTCTGGAATCATGTTATCAATGACCGGAGATTTTTTCAGAGTTATTACTTCCTCGTTTTTTTTTACGGGAACATTTATCTTTGAAACCGATAGGTCTACCATATTTCACTTGTAGTTTAGACTCATTTTCAAATTTAGGTTGTCCTTCAAGGACATCAATTCTGATTGGAGCATTAGCAGTAGAAATACATGATTTTGTCACTTTCTTTGAGTCAGTAAATGCATTTGGCACTTTATTGGCTAAATTTTGTAAGTGAATAATCTTTTGAACTTCTAGCTCACTTTGCTTTGTTCGAGGATCAAAATGAGATAATGATAACTCATGCCAAATAATTTCCTTTTAAAACGGCTTATTTTCCTCTTTTAATGTTGGAAATATCATTTCATCAAATTAACAATTGGCAAAACGTGTCTTGATATTTAATAGTAGATGGAGATTCGTATCCAACATAAATTCCCAATCTTCTTTAAGGACCCATCTTAGTACATTGTGGTGGAGCAATTGGCATATATACTTCACATCCAGAAATTCTAAGATGGGAAATATTCGGCTCCTGACCATGAACCAATTGTAAAGGGGAGACCTCATGATAATTCATGGGTCTGCTACAAATTAGTGCTGCAACAAACAGAACAGCATGTCCCAGAGTAGAAATTGGGAGTTTTGTCTTCATTAGCTAAGGTCTTGTAATTAATTGAAGAGCCCCCGGGGCTATGGTGCAGCGGTAAAATAACTAATCATTAATTCAGATATTCACGGTTCGATCCCCAACTACGGCGCATTTTGCAGGAATTTTTCCTTCAAATGGGGCGCGAACCCTGGGACGCTGGACTTCTAGACTGTCCACCGCGAGCGCTTCCCGATTTACCCTGGAGACCGATGAAAAACTTTTGTGGGATCGAATCGATCATCTCAAATTCAATTTGTCTGCTTCATTATTTTTTTTTGTAATTAATTGAAGACGTTTAAATGTTTAATCAATGACTGTGCGAGTCCATTTTGTGTGTGAACATGTGTACAGGATGTTCAATATTTATTCCAATGGACATGGAATAATCATTAAAAGCACGGGAAATAAATTCTCCGGCATTATTGAGACCAGTGGCTTTAATCGGATAATGTGGGAAATGAGCTCGTAATCGAATAATTTGTGCAAACAACCTCGCAAATACTTGATTAAACACACTTGCGACAATCTTATTGATGCATCTATTCGTACTATAAAATATCTGAATGGTCCATAAGGCGGGTGTATGAGCCCGTATATATTACCTTGAATTGGTTCCAAAACCGTTTAAGTGTTCTGCCTTAAGTGTTGATGGTCTTGTTATTAACTTTCCTTGAAGCAAGTAGCACAAGATATTTCATTGGGAAGAAAAATCTTTTGGTTTTTCAATGAATGCCCACATGAATTCTTAATGATTGGCCGCATCATTATAGAGCTAGGATACCGCAATAGAGTTTTCATGGGATGAACTAATAATTAGTATATGGGTATTACCATCAAGTGTAGAAAATAAATCTTAAGTCGAGGGATCTTCATGAACAATCTTAATCTCTATTCAACTCTTAAGAAATAATAAACTTGATAATTAACCAAAGTCGCGGAAGCGTACCGGAATCCATTGCTTGCAATCGATCGTCGGAGATGATCTTCAATCTGCAGACTTCCTTAGGTTTCCGAAGAGTTTTGTCGATGGGAAACAAAACAAAAGCATCATCTGCAAACTGGGACCATAACCTCCTATTTATAGAATCCAAAGGTTGCCTTTTTTCTAATTTGGCCCCTCAACAAATTAGAATTAGCACATGGTATCCACAATGTTTTATTCATAACAATTAAGCCCTTAAGTCAAATTACATAATTCTAAAATTTAGATCACAATATTTTTGACTTATTTAATTGATGACATACAACATTTATAATTTACAATTATGACCCTAAAATTCTAACAATCTCCCACTGGGTCATATGCGTAAACTTATAAATGTGTTAACCTTAGTGAGCTCAAAACTTTTGTCATCATAACCATAGGGCTTCCTTAACAATCTCGTCCATTAATTATATAGACATAGGATCAATGCAGTCTTTGTTGTATCTTTCACA
Organism: Boesenbergia rotunda; assembly: GCA_024364735.1. Taxonomy (NCBI): domain Eukaryota; kingdom Viridiplantae; phylum Streptophyta; class Magnoliopsida; order Zingiberales; family Zingiberaceae; genus Boesenbergia; species Boesenbergia rotunda. The sequence goes on from JAGFNQ010001256.1 coordinate 92,927, forward strand.
ACTAAACCATCAATGGTCACATATATCAATACAATCAAATGACATAGATCAATTATGAATTTGTGGCATGAAAATTACATGCAAGGTAATCTATTCATGTCAATTTTCAACTGGTCCTCCTTAACCAAAGTGAGATCAAAACTTTAACTTAAGTTATACAAAGTGGAATGAAGTAAACATTAAACTTTATATCTGTTCAGAAAATCTCTAAATACATAAGTTTCAGAGACACAACCAAACATATATAGAAAACAATTATAGTACAAAGTCCCACTGAATCTAAATTTTACCAAACTGAATAACACCCATATGAGTGGTATGCTCATAAAAGACATTGGGTGGTAGTCCTTTCGTCAAAGGATCTGCTATCATGGAGTTTGTACCTATGTGTTCTATTAAAATCTGTCCACTTTGTACTCTTTCTTTCACAACAAGGAACTTGATATCGATGTGCTTCGATTTTGTCGAGCTCCTATTATTGTTGGAATACAATACAGCTGATCTATTGCCACAAAATAACTTCAGTGGTTTTTCAACCCTTCCCAAAATCCGCAGCCCAGAGACAAAATTTTTCAGCCATATTCCATGATTAGATGCCTCATAACATGCTATAAACTCTGCTGCCATGGTGGAAGAAGCTGTCAATGCCTGTTTGGCACTTCTCCAAGAGATAGCTCCGCCAGCCAACAGAAAAACATAGCCTGAAGTGGATCTCATGCTATCTTGGCATCCAGCAAAATCAGAGTCAGAATATCCCACGATCTCAAGAGTATCTGATCTCTTATATGTGAGCATGTAATCACTAGTTCTCTTTAAATATCTCATTACCCTCTTTGCTGCTTTCCAATGATCCATTCCTGGGTTGCTTAAATATCTGCCCAACACTCCAACAATGTACGCAATATCCGGACGCGTACAAACTTGAGCATACATAAGACTTCCTACTGCCGAAGCAAAGGGAATCTTTTGCATTTCTTGAGTCTCGAGGCTTCCTTTAGGGCACTGTTTAAGACTAAACTTATCTCCTTTAGCGACTGGGGTATTTCCTGGTTTACAATCTTGCATGCCAAATCTTTTAAGTACTTTATCGATATAGTTCTTTTGTGATAATCCAAGAACACCTTGAGAACGATCTCGGTGTATTTGGATTCCTAATACAAAAGATGCATTATCAAGATCTTTCATTTCAAAATATCTAGATAGAAATCTCTTGGTATCGTTTAACATACCTATATCATTTGTGGCAAGCAAAATGTCATCAACATATAAAATCAGGAAAATATGTTTGCTCCCACTGAACTTATGATACACACAATCATCTACCACATTCACCTCAAATCCAAATGAGATGATTATTTGATGAAATTTATGGTACCATTGACGAGACGCTTGCTTTAACCCATATATGGACTTCTTAAGTTTGCAAACCATACTCTTTGGATCTCCTGATACAAAGTATTCTGGTTGCACCATATAGATTGTTTCCTCAATGTCTCCATTGAGAAAAGCTGTCTTGACATCCATCTGATGGAGTTCCATATCAAAGTGTGCAACAAGTGCCATGATTGTCCTAAAAGAGTCTTTCGTTGAAACCGGAGAAAAAGTCTCTTTATAGTCAATTCCATATTTTTGAGTATAACCTTTAGCTACAAGACGTGCCTTATATCTTTCCACATTACCGTTTGAATCCCGTTTAGTTTTAAAAATCCATTTACAACCAATGGGTTTCACACCTTCTGGTAATAGGACAAGTTCCCAAACATTATTATCTTGCATTGATTTATACTCTTCATTCATTGCCTCAATCCATTTTTGAGAATTTGAATCTTGCATGGCTTGACGAAAGTTGATTGGATCATCCTCCGCCATGCCATCATTTTCCTCATGTTCTTGAAGTAGTACTATGTAATCATCTGAAATAGCACTCCTCCTTTCTCTAGTGGATCTACGTAAAGGCACTTGTTCTTCATGCATTGGTTCTTGAGGTTGTTGAGTTTGTTCTTCTGGGAGTTGACTGACAATGTCTTGTTGTTCTTGTATTGCATCTTGATCACTAACAGGAATAATATCCTGATCATTATCAGAAGCAATCATAGGAATATAAACCATTTCCTCTTGAAGAGTAGTAGGAATACATTCCTCCTCAAAGACAATGTCAGATACCATATTCTTCCCCCCAAACTCAATATCCTCAAAGAACATTGCAGTTTCCGTCTCAAAGATAGTTCGTGTTTTGGGATTATAAAACTTATAGCCCCTTGATCGCTCAGAATATCCAATAAAGTAGCTACTTACTGTTCTAGAGTCTAATTTCTTTTCATGTGGCATGTATGGTCTAGCCTCAACAGGACACCCCCAAACATGAAAATGTTTTAAACTTGGCTTTCGCTTTGTCCAAAGCTCAAAAGGTGTTTTAGTAGCTGCTTTAGTGGGTACTCGATTTAGAATGTAAGCTGCTGTCTTTAATGCTTCTCCCCAGAGTGATGTTGGTAAAGTTGAATGGCTAACCATACTCCTTACCATATCCTTAAGAGTCCGATTTCGTCATTCAGCTACACCATTCATGCTTGGAGAGCCTGGCATGGTGTACTGTGGGACGATTCCACACTCCTCTAGGTATTGAGCAAAAGGTCCTGGACGTTGTTCACCTGAACCGTCATATCTACCGTAATATTCACCACCACGATCAGATCTGACTTTCTTAATTCTTTTGTCGAGTTGGTTTTCGACTTCAACCTTAAATGATTTGAAAACATCCAGTGTTTGAGCCTTTTCATTAATAAGAAATATGTATGCATATCTAGAATAATCATCAATGAATGATACAAAATATTGTTGACCATTCCAAGAAGGTGTTGGAAATGGTCCACAAACATCCGTATGTATCAATTCCAATACTTCCGTAGCTCGATATGCACCTTCTTTCTTTCTTTTGGTTTGTTTGCCCTTAATGCATTCAACACAAATGTCTAGATCCGTAAAATCAATGGAATGTAAAATTCCATCTGATACAAGTCGTTCAACTCTATTTCTAGAGATGTGCCCTAAACGTTTGTGTCATAATGCACCTGAGTTTTCAATATTAAATTTACGCTTAGTACCATGTGATTCCACATTTAGGGTTTCAATATAAGAAGCATTTATATCAAGCATATAAAGATTGTCATAAATGATAAGTGAACTGGTTCCAACAATAGTAGAATCAATAGATAAACTGAACTGATTGTTTCCAAATGAACAACTATAACCCAATTTGTCCAAATGAGAAACAGAAACCAAATTTCATCTAAAAGACGGTACAACAAAAGTATCTATTAAGTCTAAATAATAACCAGTGTTTAACAACAATCTAAAATGCCCTATGGCTTCCACTTCGACCGACTTGCCATCACCCACATAGATGCATCTTTCAGCATCACTTGGCTTTCGGTAGCTCAGGCAACCCTGTATTGAAACACTGATGTTAGTAGTAGCACCGGAGTCTAACCACCAAGTGTTTCTAGGCACTGAAGCTAAATTTACTTCTGAACAAACCAAATTTAAAAATGTACCCTTTTTCACACGCCAGGCATGATACTTGGGGCATTCTTTCTTGACATGATCAGGCTTATTACAGAAGAACTAGAATCCGTAGGAGTAGTAGGTTGCTCTGTCCTGAGCACAAGATCTAGATCCATGCAGCCAAGAACAATAAGAATGTTCTCATTCCAATCCTTAAAATTTGAACCATTAAGGATTGACACTGAATTTAAGTTGGCAGAAATAGTAGCAACACTTGCTGAAAAGAGAGCACAAGAATAATAACATAAATAGCATGCTCATTGTGAATAAATTATAATAAATGGTAAATCCTATCTAAAGATACCTAGTGCAACAACAATATCAAGTCTTTGGACAGTAATATTATTTGCAAGTGGTACTCTTGTTGTAATAATCAAACACTAGCAATAATGCATGACAAATAATAAATCTATCTTTGGATCGATTTATTATTTTCATAAAAAATAACAATTGTAACCTTATAATTGTTACGTGTTTATTATCACAAGTAAATATATAATTTTGTTAAGTATAAATCTTCCTTTGGGCCGATTAATACTCACATAAATATATATATTTACACCTTAATTAATATCTGAATAATATCTCAATATTTAAAATAAATTAAATTCAAATAATAGAGGTCATTTTGGTGACATATAATTTAAATTTAACTTAATTTAAAATAATAGATATTAATATTTCCATATAATCCATTTAATATTTATATCCATGTTATAAAATAAGTTAATTAAATTATTTTACCAAATAATTTAATTAAATTATTTTATCTCAATAATTAAATATAATGGATTATTATTGAAAGGGATAATATATATAAATGCTTAATTAAAGAATTTCTGCCACCTAAATATTTAATAATTTGAAAAAAAAATTAAAATTTTGACAGAATGTCTTAAAAAAAACAAAACGCCTTTTCCTGCAGTGGGAACGTGGTGTGGTAACCGAAACCATGATGCCATGCCACGTTCGGTTCATAATCCCAAACTGAAACGTTCCAATAACGGTCCAATAAAGTAGCCCATTTATTGTCAATTCCACCACGTTTCAGTTTCGACGTTTCCAGCAGTCATTTCACCACGTTTCAGTTTCGACGATTTCCAGCAGTCATTGAAACGTGGTGTCGTTTGCAACCATGAACGCCTCCCTCTCTTGAAGAGGCGTGCTAAACGGTTGCCACCGCTTTGACTGACCAAAACACTACCAAACGACGCCACATGAAAACCATTGGATTTTTTTTTTCTCATCGCAAGATCGAAAACTATAATTTTTCCAGTGGTAATTTTCAGTAGGGATGGAAACAGGCCAGGTCAAGCCAGACTTTCACCTTAACAGGCCAGGCCTGTATAATAGTAAACAGACCTGAGCCTGGCCTGTGGCCTGTTACAGGCTTTATTTTAGGCCTGAACCTGACCTGTTCGATAGCCTGTCCTGACCTGTGGTCTGTTTATAAAGCCTATAATTTAATTCAAAAACATGATAGATATAGATTTGAAACTAGCAATATTAATCAAAACAGATATGATTTGTTGGTTAGGTGGGTACAGATAAGTAGGCCAGGGATCGAAACTCTACATTTACATTATATTTTGATATTTGGTAATTTATAGAATACATGTTTAACAGGCCCAGACCGACCTGTCAGGCTTTATAGGCTTTATATTTAGCCTGGGCCTGGCCTGATAAGAAAATCAGGCTTTCAAAAAAGCCTGTTTATTAGTTTAATTTTTAACAGGCCAGGCCAAATACAGGCCAGGCCACAGGCCCCTGACAGGCCGCTTGGCCTATTTCCATCCCTAATTTCCAGCAGCAAGTCATCCTCTCAACATTGTCACTGTATGCGACCAAAATTAACAATGAATTTGAACGATTTCCTTATTTCGGCAGCCCAAAAAATCCATACACTCAAATTTTCCCAATTTTAAAAGGAAACATAATTGGAAATTTGAAAACTTTATCTCTTAAGAATTGGAAATAGATTGCTCTGATACCAATTGTAAAAAATAAATCTTAAGTCGAGGGATCTTTATGAACAATCTTAATCTCTATTCAACTCTTAAGAAATAATAAACTTGATAATTAACCAAAGTCGCGGAAGCGTACCGGAATCCATTGCTTGTAATCGATCGTCGGAGATGATCTTCAATCTGCAGACTTCCTTAGGTTTCCGAAGAGTTTTGTCGATGGGAAACAAAACAAAAGCATCATCTGCAAACTGGGACCATAACCTCCTATTTATAGAATCCAAAGGTTGCCTTTTTTCTAATTTGACCCCTCAATAAATTAGAATTAGCACATGGTATCCACAATGTTTTATTCATAACAATTAAGCCCTTAAGTCAAATTACATAATTCCAAAATTTAGATCACAATATTTTTGACTTATTTAATTGATGACATACAATATTTATAATTTACAATTATGACCCTAAAATTCTAACATCAAGAAGTCTGAGGGTTAAATCCTGGCAAAGTCAGTATGCCCACCCTCCCCACGCGCTAGCCACAGTATCCGGGCTAATAGCTCCTGTGATTTACCTCTTTCGTGTTGGCCCTGGAACGGATTGGCGGGGGCGCTGGGGGCGAGCGATTCACCTTTTTGTCACCTAGGATACCTCAATAGATGTCCCCACGGGATGGATTGATAGTTAATACGTGGGTGTTGCCACCAAGAGGTCTGGGAATCAAATCCTGGCAAAGCCAGTATGCCCACCCTCCCTACGCGCTAGCCACAGCATCCGGGCTAGTAGCCCTCGTGATTTACCTCCTCCATGTTCTCCCTGAGACAGGTTGGCGGGGGCGCTGGGGGCGAGCAAGTCGTCTTTTGCCACCTAGGATACCTTAATAGATGTCTCCACGGGATGGGCTGATGGTTAATACGTGGATGTTGCTACCATGAGTCTGAGAATCAGAACCTGAAAAAGTCAGTATACCCGCCCTCCCCACGCACTAGCCACAACATCTGGGCTAATAGCCCCCATGATTTATCTCCTCCGTGTTGGCCCTGGGACAGGTTGGTCGGGACGCTAGGGTGAGCGAATCGCCTTTTTCGCCACCAGGATATCATAATAGTGTTGGTGAGAGCCCTAGAGCCGATCATGTAATGATTGTATGGACTAATTTGTATCATATTCCTATGTATAAATAAAGGCATGTTTTATGGTTATTATACTTACGTGTATTTGTGCCAATTAGCTAAGTATAATAATGTCCTTGAGTAGAAGGTTCTTATCTATATCAATCGATTGGTTGAATCGATAGTGAGATGATATAGAGAACACTACTCTAAATAATTCCTAGTCGAGTATTAACATTCAGGGACAATGTTAATACGTAGAGACTAGCATGTGAGTCAACATGATGACTTGATCTCACAAGTCATGGATATAGAGATATCAAGTTGACACATGGGTATGCATTGGAGAATGTATACTGAATGACCCGCCATGAGAAAGTATCATGGATCGTTATATGAGTGTCATATACTTTCTCATGTGGCTATTAGTATGACTATTAGTCCTTGGACCTGAAAGTCACCATGGATTCCTACATAAGGAGTTACGTACTTTGGCTTCGTCAAACGTCACCCGTAAATGGGTGGACTATAAAGGCGATTACTGGGTATGTAACAAATTATGGAGAGGGATGTGAGTGATGTAGATGGGATCTATCCCTCCTATATGACGGGAGCGATATCGTATTCTTGATAGAGTTAGACCACAAAGTGCATGGCCATGCCCAAGTGAGTCAATATGAGATATTGAGCTCATTTGATTAGTGTGTGTCTACTTGGAGTTCAAGGTATAGATTGACTCGAGGATGACACGGTCTATGCCTCAATTGAGTCAATCTAGATATCAAGGATAGAGGGACATTATCATATATTGTGAGAGTCACAATTATAGTCACAAGGTGATGTTGGATCTCAACATTCTTGTAACTTGGGTAGCAATGATGTGTTGCTAGATACCGCTCATTGCTTATGTTTCTAAGAGGTTAGAAGCATTGCCAACGTTACAGAACCTATAGGGTCACACGCAAAGAACAAATAGATGGAGAAAATTGAAGTCAAGTTTGACTTGGCTAAATATGGAAAGTCCATAATAGGCAAGTTTGACTTGACCTAAATCCAAATCAAGTTTGACTTGACTTGGTTCCACTTCAAGTTAGACTTGACATGGGAGAAGAAATGGAGTCAAGTTTGACTTGACTATTTATGGAAAGTCCATAAAAGGCAAGTTTGACTTGACCAAACCCACCTCACCTTTGTTTGACCGAGTGATGATTTGGTTTCCCCCCCCCCCCCCATTTGATTTCGAATTCAAATTGAAAGGGGATATGGAAGGCCACCTAATGGCAATTAGTAGCCATTATGGCGGCCACTTAATGGCCATTAATGGCCATTAAGTGGCCGCCACAAGAGAGAACAAAAAGGGATTTTGTTCCCTTTTTGGTGTGTGGCTTTTCATTTTTCTCTCTTTGAGTTTTGGTGGATTTTTCTTCTTCCTCTCCTCCTCTTGGCCGAAAACACAGAGGGTGCTAGCACACCTAAGTTTTCGATCCATCTATCTGTTCGCGTGGATACGTATAGAGGAGTGTCTACTTTGATACTCTACGAGATCCGGCGGCCTCTTGGACAAGCGGGAAAGCGAAGGGCTACGCGTCAAGGGTAATGACCTTATCATGTAGATCTAGTGTAGATTTAGATATTAAACTCGTACTCGTATTTGTTTTATAAGTTCGCACGGATCCGTGGCCGAGATTCTGGGGTTTCCGCAACGCAAAAAGCGGTTTTTGCGGCCTAGAATTTCCAACAGTGGTATCAGAGCCACGTGCGAACCTTGTACGAGTTTAAATTTGTTTTTTTTTGTATTAGATACAAATTTTAAAGACAAATAATATTCTGTGATTTTTCGAAATTTATAGAATTTATGGGTATTTTTCTCATGAAGTCGAAGCAACAAGTGTTCGGACACTTGTAGGCTTCACCGATCGAGAAAAACTTTCCGAAACGGAAAGATCTCGCTATAATCTTTCGGGACAGTGGCTTAAGTTGCTGTAAGGTGGTTTTGGGACACTCGTGAAATTTATTTCGCGAGTAGGGGTGCTGCCCCTAACCCCGCAAGGGACATTGTCCCGCAATCGTGCCCGAAAATCGTGTAGCGGGACCGTTACGGAAGTGTAACTCATAATATTGTAAAATTGTCGAAAAATTATAGAAATTTATTTAAAATACATAATTTGGAATTATGTATGAATTTGTGATGATCATGGCCCAATAAAAACCCAATATGATTGGAATGTGTTGTAATTCATATTACGGTCTGCGTACCGTTTTTGTGATTGTGCGTGTTGTATAGTGTATGCGACCTGCGAGTCGGCTTCTTTTATTTTATTTCTGTACTTTCTTATTTTGTAATGTACAAAATGAAGACGGTGGGCGGTTCATCCGAAGACGGAGTTATGGAGGGAGCCGACGACACGTGGCGGTCAAAGGAGAAGCTTGGAGAAGCGAAACCCTAGGTTGACCGTCCGATCTTCTCATTGGCTTGAGAAGATCGTAGTAGGGCCATGATCCAATCACAAATTAAATTATTTTATTATTTGCTTGTATGTGATGCATGCTAGAGTAAAATAATTAGAGCCTTGTGTATATGATACACCCTCTCTCTTGCGATTAGATTCGATCTAATTCAAATCAACTCATTCTCGAAATGCCTAACAAGTTTTGATACCTATCACTACCTCGATCATTTGTTGTTGTTGAATCTGCCAAAGCAGAGCAACACATTTAATCTTGGTAGGGTACGGAGGGACAATCTTGGTCCCGCCTATCACGGCTTGGGTGAGAACAAACTCAATCAGATTGAGTGAAACTAGTTAACTCGGTCGGATCGAGTCCAACTATAGGCATATTCCAATCGTTGGAAAGGTAGGATAAAAATCGCATTTATATTAAAACTTGGGCGATTTAGCCAAAGCTAACTCAAGTTTTTATGTAAATGTAAATTTTAATCCTATAAACAAGAGTTGCATAGAGATGTAATCGGTAAATTGTTACCTACCGATCGTACTAAGTCTTGGGCGATTTAGCCAAAGCTAACTCAAGGCTTAGTATGATGTGGATCTTGTCCCACTATATTATAGTTAAATTAGATAGAATCTTGTAGCGTGGTTTGACCACGTCTATGACTTGATTCTACAAAATTTCTATAATTCAGTGGGAGAATCGTTTAATTAAAGGCCTAATTAAATGATAGTTGGAATGTGATAATTTATTTTCTGCATTTTATTGTTGTAGATTGCCATGTCGACAAACGCAAATACTCTCTCCCTGCGATCTGTCCTTGAGAAGGACAAGCTCAACGGAGCAAACTTCCTGGACTGGTACAGGAACTTGAGAATAGTTCTCAAGCAAGAACGTAAACTGTACGTTCTGGAGCAGCCTATTCCCGAGGCACCTCCTGCGAGTGCCACGCGAGCTGACCGTGATGCTCACAAGAAGCATCAAGATGACGCATTGGATGTGTCATGCCTTATGCTCGCAACCATGAACTCTGAGCTTCAGAAGCAACATGAGTTAATGGATGCTTTCGATATGGTTGAGCATCTGCGTCAACTGTATCAAGGACAAGCAAGGCACGAGAGATTTGAGATCTCTAAGGCACTGTTTCAGTGCAAGATGCAAGAAGGGACTCCCGTAGGTCCCTATGTACTCAAGATGATTGGGTACATAGAGAATTTACAGAGATTGGGATTCCCACTGGGCCAAGAGCTGGCCACAGACTTGATCTTGCAGTCCCTACCCGAAAGTTATAGTCAATTTGTCATGAACTGGAACATGAATGAAATTGACAAGCCCCTGCCTGAGATGCTCAGCATGTTGAGAACTGCTGAGCTCAATCTTAAGAAGGCCAAGCCCATTTTGATGGTGCAGAAGGACAAAGGTAAGGGCAAGCCCAAAGGCAAGGGAAAGTCTCAAGCCAAGGGCAAGGGCAAGGGCAAAGCACTGAAACCCAAAGGAGGGGTTGCCAAGGATGCTACCTGCTTCCACTGCGGTGAGACCGGACACTGGAAGCGGAACTGCAAGAAATATATGGAAGATCTCCAGAAGAAGAGAAGTCAGACTTCTACTTCAGGTATTCATGTTATAGAAGTCAATTTGTCTATTTCTACATCATGGGTATTAGATACCGGATGTGCTTCTCACATTTGTACTAATGTGCAGGCGCTGAGAAATAGCAGAGCATTGACAAAGGGCGAGGTGGACTTACGAGTTGGCAATGGAGCAAGAGTTGCTGCTGTTGCTACAGGAGTTTATATGCTATCTCTGCCCTCTGGGCTTGTATTAGAGTTAGATGATTGTTATTATGTGCCTGCTCTGACTAAGAACATAGTTTCTGTTTCTTGTTTAGACAAGAAAGGATTTTCGTTTATAATAAAGAACAAATGTTGTTCAGTTTATTTAAATGAAATGTTCTATTGTAGTGCACCTCTGATGAACGGACTCTATCTTCTAGACTTAGAAAACCCTATCTATAACATAAATACCAAAAGGCTCAAGTCTAAAGACTTGAACCAAACCTATATCTGGCACTGTCGCTTAGGCCATATAAATGAGAGTCGCCTATCCCAGCTCCATAGAGATGGTTTGCTGGACTCATTTGATTTTGAATCATTTGAGACATGCGAGTCTTGCCTTCTTGGCAAGATGACCAAGACTCCATTCAGTGGACACAGCGAAAGAGCAACCGATTTGTTAGGTCTTATACATACCGATGTATGTGGCCCTTTCAATGTTGCTGCCAGAGGTGGTTATAGGTACTTCATTACATTTACTGATGATTTCAGTAGATATGGTTATGTGTACTTGATGACACATAAGTCAGAATCCTTTGAAAAGTTCAAAGAATTCAAGAATGAAGTACAAAACCAGCTTGGCAAGAGTATTAAAATACTTCGATCAGATCGAGGTGGAGAATACCTCAGCCATGAGTTCCGTGACTATCTAGCTGAGTATGGGATCCTGTCCCAACTCACTCCTCCTGGAACACCACAATGGAATGGTGTGTCCGAAAGGAGGAATCGTACCCTATTAGATATGGTGCGATCCATGATGAGTCACACAGATCTTCCTATATCCTTTTGGGGATATGCTCTGGACACGGCAGCCTTCACTCTTAACCGTGTTCCATCAAAGGCTGTAGTAAAGACACCATATCAGATATGGACTGGGAAGAGTCCCCAGATGTCTTTTATGAGGATTTGGGGTTGTGAAGCTTACGTACGACGTCAAGTTTCAGACAAACTGGGACCCAAATCTGATAAGTGCTATTTTGTAGGATATCCCAAGGAAACGAAGGGATATTACTTCTACATTCCCAGTCAGCACAAAGTGTTTGTGGCGAAGACTGGGGTTTTTCTAGAAAGGGACTTTGTTTCTAGAAAAACTAGTGGGAGTAAGTTCGATCTTGAAGAAGTTCAAGATATGGACCATAGCACTGAGGCCTTGATGGAGGTTGAACAGGAACCACAAAATGTTGTGGATCATGAGGTTGTTGCACAAGGAGTTATGCAACAACAGCCTGTTCAAGTAGACCTACCTCTTCGCAGGTCTGGTAGGGTACGTCATCAGCCTGAGAGATATTCATTTCTCTTGTCTGATGACAATGACGTTGTGCTCATTGAGAATGAGCCTACAACCTATCAGGAAGCTGTGATGAGCCCAGATTCTGAGAAATGGCTTGAGGCCATGAGATCCGAGATGGACTCCATGTACACCAACCAAGTTTGGACCTTGGTTGATCCACCTGAAGGGGTAAAACCCATTGGGTGTAAGTGGGTCTTTAAGAGAAAGACTGACATGGGAGGACTTACGCATACCTATAAGGGTAGACTGGTAGCAAAGGGTTTCAAACAAATTCATGGTATTGACTATGATGAAACCTTTTCTCCAGTAGCGATGTTTAAGTCCATTCGGATCATGCTTGCTATTGCAGCATACCACGATTATGAGATCTGGCAGATGGATGTCAAAACCGCGTTCCTGAATGGGAACCTACTCGAGGATGTGTACATGACACAACCTGAGGGTTTTGTAGATCCAAAGCATACTGGCAGAGTATGCAAGCTGCAAAGGTCCATTTATGGACTAAAGCAAGCTTCTCGGAGCTGGAATCTTCGATTCGATGATGCAATCAAACAGTTTGGTTTCATCAAGAATGAAGATGAACCCTGTGTCTACAAGAGGGTTGAAGGAAACATAGTAGTTTTCCTCATATTGTATGTGGATGACATACTACTCATTGGGAATGATATTCCTATGCTTCAGTCTGTGAAGACTTGGCTGGGGAATTGTTTCTCAATGAAGGACTTAGGTGAAGCAGCCTGTATTTTAGGCATCAAGATCTATAGAGATAGATCTAAGAGATTGCTTGGCCTAAGTCAGAGTACATACATTGACAAGGTCTTACTTCGGTTTGCCATGCAGAATTCCAAGAAAGGATTTCTGCCTATGTCACATGGTATGAGTCTTTCGAAGACTCAAAGTCCCTCTTCTAGAGAGGAGAGAGACCGCATGGATCAGATCCCTTATGCCTCGGCCATAGGATCTATCATGTACGCCATGCTATGTACTCGTCCTGATGTCTCGTATGCTTTGAGTATGACGAGCAGATACCAGTCAGATCCAGGTGAGCGTCACTGGATAGCGGTCAAGAATATTCTTAAGTACTTGAGAAGGACTAAAGAATATTTCTTGATATATGGGGGCGATGAGGAGCTAACTGTAAAGGGTTACAGTGATGCCAGCTTCCAAACCGACCAGGATGATTATCGGTCGCAGTCAGGGTTCGTGTTTTGTCTGAATGGCGGCGCTGTGAGCTGGAAGAGTTCGAAGCAGGACACAGTTGCTGATTCTACAACTGAGGCTGAGTATATTGCTGCATCAGAGGCAGCAAAGGAGGCAGTTTGGATCCGCAAGTTCGTTGCAGAGCTTGGGGTGGTTCCTAGCATTGCAGATCCCATAGAGCTCTATTGTGACAATAATGGGGCTATTGCGCAGGCTAAGGAACCTCGCTCACACCAGCGGACCAAACATATACTACGGCGCTTCCATCTCATTCGAGAGATCATCGATAGAGGAGATGTGAAGATATGCAGAGTACCCACAGAGGCGAATGTCGCAGATCCCCTGACCAAGGCTTTGGCACAGACAAAGCATGATGGTCACACTAGATCATTGGGTATTAGATACTACAGTGATTGGCACTAGTGCTAGTGGGAGATTGTTGGTGAGAGCCCTAGAGCCGATCATGTAATGATTGTATGGACTAATTTGTATCATATTCCTATGTATAAATAAAGGCATGTTTTATGGTTATTATACTTACGTGTATTTGTGCCAATTAGCTAAGTATAATAATGTCCTTGAGTAGAAGGTTCTTATCTATATCAATCGATTGGTTGAATCGATAGTGAGATGATATAGAGAACACTACTCTAAATAATTCCTAGTCGAGTATTAACATTCAGGGACAATGTTAATACGTAGAGACTAGCATGTGAGTCAACATGATGACTTGATCTCACAAGTCATGGATATAGAGATATCAAGTTGACACATGGGTATGCATTGGAGAATGTATACTGAATGACCCGCCATGAGAAAGTATCATGGATCGTTATATGAGTGTCATATACTTTCTCATGTGGCTATTAGTATGACTATTAGTCCTTGGACCTGAAGTCACCATGGATTCCTACATAAGGAGTTACGTACTTTGGCTTCGTCAAACGTCACCCGTAAATGGGTGGACTATAAAGGCGATTACTGGGTATGTAACAAATTATGGAGAGGGATGTGAGTGATGTAGATGGGATCTATCCCTCCTATATGACGGGAGCGATATCGTATTCTTGATAGAGTTAGACCACAAAGTGCATGGCCATGCCCAAGTGAGTCAATATGAGATATTGAGCTCATTTGATTAGTGTGTGTCTACTTGGAGTTCAAGGTATAGATTGACTCGAGGATGACACGGTCTATGCCTCAATTGAGTCAATCTAGATATCAAGGATAGAGGGACATTATCATATATTGTGAGAGTCACAATTATTAGTCACAAGGTGATGTTGGATCTCAACATTCTTGTAACTTGGGTAGCAATGATGTGTTGCTAGATACCGCTCATTGCTTATGTTTCTAAGAGGTTAGAAGCATTGCCAACGTTACAAGAACCTATAGGGTCACACGCAAAGAACAAATAGATGGAGAAAAATTGAAGTCAAGTTTGACTTGGCTAAATATGGAAAGTCCATAATAGGCAAGTTTGACTTGACCTAAATCCAAATCAAGTTTGACTTGACTTGGTTCCACTTCAAGTTAGACTTGACATGGGAGAAGAAATGGAGTCAAGTTTGACTTGACTATTTATGGAAAGTCCATAAAAGGCAAGTTTGACTTGACCAAAACCCACCTCACCTTTGTTTGACCGAGTGATGACTTGGTTTCCCCCCCCATTTGAATTTCGAATTCAAATTGAAAGGGGATATGGAAGGCCACCTAATGGCAATTAGTAGCCATTATGGCCGGCCACTTAATGGCCATTAATGGCCATTAAGTGGCCGGCCACAAGAGAGAACAAAAAGGGATTTTGTTCCCTTTTGGTGTGTGGCTTTTCATTTTTCTCTCTTTGAGTTTTGGTGGATTTTTCTTCTTCCTCTCCTCCTCTTGGCCGAAAACACAGAGGGTGCTAGCACACCTAAGTTTTCGATCCATCTATCTGTTCGCGTGGATACGTATAGAGGAGTGTCTACTTTGATACTCTACGAGATCCGGCGGCCTCTTGGACAAGCGGGAAAGCGAAGGGCTACGCGTCAAGGGTAATGACCTTATCATGTAGATCTAGTGTAGATTTAGATATTAAACTCGTACTCGTATTTGTTTTATAAGTTCGCACGGATCCGTGGCCGAGATTCTGGGGTTTCCGCAACGCAAAAAGCGGTTTTTGCGGCCTAGAATTTCCAACAAATAGAAGTCTCCGTGGGATGGATTGATGGTTAGTATATGAGTGTTATCATCACGAGGTTTGGAGTTCAAAACTTAACAAAGTCAGTGTGCTCGTCTTCCCTCACGTACTAGCCACAACATCTGGGCTAGTAGCTTTCGTGATTTATCTCTTCCGTATTAATCTTGAGACGGATTGACGGGGACACTAGAAACGAACAAATCACTTCTTACCGTCATAGATGATGTCTTGTAATGAAATTATTTAATTTGCTCAACAAACTCTGGTTTGCAATGACATATACTTCAATGATACGTATATTTGTATAGTATAATCCAAATGGCACCGCAGTTAGTTTTTCTAACATAATTATTTACGCAAGACAATATTTGTAATGTATACATATTCTCTATTGTCTTCGTCCATAGTCTCAACTTGATATCCATTTTGACGGATATCTTTAAAATTTAATATATTTTTATGAGGCTCAGTGGAATATAAAGTCATCGATAAAGATTTTCGTTCCTTTGGATAGAATGATGTTAGCTCTTCCATAGCCTTAAATTATTGATATACCCTCGCATACAGTGTTCACATTTGCACTATTCTTTATCAACGATGTAAAGAATTTTTTGCTTTTAAAAATAGTATAAGTTGATGCGCTATAAGTTGATGCACTATTCTTTAGCTTGGCTTAGTTTGATCTGGTCTCTTCGGTTTAAGAATAGAATAATATTTGGATTTATTTTAAAATTTATTTTTCTTGTCAAGTCATACTCAGACTCAATATAAAGACTACCAAATTTTACAGACTGACCTGGATATGTTAAAATTATATATATATATATATATAGAAATTTGATCTCTTACGGACCGCGCGCTATGGACTATGCCTGATCGGTCACCGTGACCAATCAGGCACTTGTCGGGTTCACCGCGACGACGGGTTCATCGCTACCCCTAGGGTTTACCGCACCCCCTAGGATTATAGTTTTGTTCGGGGGCGGCGACCGAAGGCCGCCGATAGTGTCCGATCGACGATCGGAGGTACGCCAACGGGTTCACCGCTACCCTAGGGTTCACCACGCCGACGGGTTCACCGCTACCCCTAGGATTCACCGCACCCCCTAGGGTTATAGTTTTGTTCGGGAGCGACGGCCAAAGGTCGTCGATGGTGTCCGATCGACGATCGGAGGACTCGCCTGCGAGTTGGGACACGGGAGACCGATCAGGCGCCCTGCCTGATCGGTCAGGTGTTGGTGCAATCATGGTTAGGTCGGGGTTGACCTAGTTTGACAAAGCTCAGGTGAGCTTGAGTCTGGTAAGCTCGGGTGAGCTTGAGTCTGGTAAGCTCGGGTGAGCTTGAGGTCGTATGTTTTGATGTTTAATAATGATGTTTGAGTGGTCATGATGTGTGAGTCAAGTGGGTCAAGGTTGACTAGAGGCTTGACTGGGAAAAGACCTAGTGGGACTAGGCACACCTAGTGAGACTAGACACACCTAGTGGGACTAGGTGAAGTTCAGGTAGATTGGGGAGATCGTACGCTGGAATGGAAAAAGACCTAGTGGGACTAGGCACACCTAGTGGGACTAGGTGAAGTCCAGGTAGATCGGGAAGATCGTACGCTGGCATAGAAAAAGACCTAGTGGGACTAGGCACACCTAGTGGGACTAGGTGAAGTCCAGGTAGATCGGGGAGATCGTACGCTGGCATGGAAAAAAACCTAGTGGGACTAGGTGAAGTCCAGGTGGATCGGGGAGATCGTACGCTGGCTAGGTGAAGTCCAGATGGATCGGGGAGATCGCATGCTGGCAAGGTGGAAGTCTACCGAGAGACTAGACTTAACTCGAGGGTTAGGCGAATCTGGTTGGGAACCAGGGTAAGTCCGAGCTGGGAGCTAGGCAGTAGAAATCCAGGTTGGTCAAAGGGGTTGACCGGACACTTGGTAGGGGATCCTAAGCTTGTGAGAACAAGTTAGGTTGGACACAATCGATTGGGTCAATCGATCAGGTGATCGATTACAGCAGTTTGCGCGAGAGAGCAGAAGAGTTCTGAATCGATTGGGCAATTGATTCAGGGTATCGGTAATCGATTGGGTAATCGATTACAGCAGTTTGCGCAAGAGAACAGTTGAGTTCTGAATCGATTGAGTAATCGATTCAGGACACTCGTAATCGATTGGGTAATCGATTACGGTTCGAAAACTAGCCGTTGAACGGCTAAATCCTACGTGGTAATCGATTGGGTAATCGATTCAGAAACCCTAGGCGTCGGGTATAAGGTCTTTCACGCAGGTTTGAAGCGTAATCACTTCTTCCTCCTTCCACGCCATCTCAAGAGACACTTTGGGGCTTAGTGTTGATGCACTTCCAAAGGTCTACAGGCGATCACAAGCTTGAAGAAAGCAAGGAAAGCATAGAGAGCTTGTTATTGTAAATCTTGTAAGATTTTCCATTGTATTTTGCTTTCCTTTAGTGTATTCTTCTTGTAAGCTTGTAAGAGGTTTCTCCACCTCAAGAAGGAGACTTTCATAGTGTATGAGAGTGTGAGGAGAGTGGATCCTTGGATTAGTCACCCGACCGGGGTGGATACCAAGTAAAATCATTGTGTTAGCGTTTGCTCGAGTCTTCCGCCGCGACAAATCATCACGAAGCAAATCGAAGCTAATCATCCCCCCCTCTAGTTCGTCTACCGGTCCCAACAAGTGGTATCAGAGCAAGGTTGTTTTTATTTGGACTCATCGCCAAGAGGGCAAGAGCTAGAGGAAGAAGAAGAAGTTGGAAGAAACCCTAATTTCAAGAAGTCATCATCAAGAGGCTTCAACTTCAATAATGGAGTTTGGCTATGACACTAGGGCACCTCCACCATTCGACAAGACAAATTTCAATCTTTGGAGGTCAAAGATTGAAAACTACTTCATGATGGAGATAGAGCAATGGTTTGCTCTAATGGAGGGGTTTGAAGCTCCAACAAGCACAAAAGGGAAGCTCCTCAAGAAAAACAAATGGAATGAGGAGCAAATCAAAAGATGCGAGGCCAACTACAAAGTGACCAAGTTATTGGTCAATCTTTTGCCAAGCACCATCTTGGACAAGATTGGAGAATTTCAAGATGCCAAAGAGCTTTGGAGCAAATTGGCAAAGCTTCATGAAGATCCCTTCACTGTACAAATTCAAGACAAATCCGAAGAGGGAGATTCATCGGAGGAAGATGATTCGGAAGTTGAGAGGTGCTCAACATCTGAAGATGAAGCTCAAGAAGCCTCCACTTCAAGGGTTGAAGAGGAGCAAAATGTGTCATTGGCATCAGATCAAAGAAAAGCGTCAACATCATCATCCGAGGTCAATGAAGAAGAAGAGGAATCGAGTTCCACCTCTACACCCCATGAAGGTATAAAAATTTTAAGTTGTAAAAATAAAAATCATATCATTTGTTTTGAGTATAGCGAAAAAGGGCACTACAAGAGTAAATGTCACAATTTGGTCAAGAAAAAGGTGCAAGTGACACCCAAGACCAAGGAGAAACAAAAGGAGGTCGGCCCCGTGGCAAAGAAGGATAAGAAGCACATTATGTGCTTATCTATGGTTGGATATCAACCTATTTGAAGATGTTCCTACGATCTCCCGAATTGATAAAAAGGGTTATTCAATTCGATAAATAAATAGGATTTAATTAATGTATGTTGATGCATTCTTTATCATTCTTCTCACATAAGCTCAATTTGTATTTCTAGGATAATCACTCGATCATGTCTTCTCTGAATTTGCGTTCCATTTTGGACACCAATAAGTTAACTAAGGCCAAAAAGATTGAAAATACCCCAAAAGACACTTGCCATCACTGTGGCAAAGAAGGTCACTGGCGAAGAAACTGCAAGGTTTATCTTGAGTCCTTGAAGAAGAAGGCATCCGATGCCCCATCCTCTTCAGACATCTTCATTATTGAATGTCACTCTATTTCCTCGTACACCTGGGTACTTGATACTGGGTGTAACTCACACATATATAATGACATACAAGGGCTAAGGAATAGAAGAAGACTCGTCAAGGGAGAAGCGAATTTGCGAGTTGGAAATTGAGCAAAGATTGCTGCTGTTGCCATCGGAACATATTTGCTAAAGCTCCCTACTGGACGTGTCTTAGAATTGGATAATTGTTATTTTGTTCCTTCGTTAATAAAGAACATTGTATCTATTTCATGTTTGAATGAAAAGGGTTATCATTTAACTTTTAGTAACAATTGTTGTTACATAACTTTAAATGGCGTTCTTTATGGGACTGGAACTTTGTGCAATGGTATCAACACGTTAGATTTATCCGGTGACGTTTTCAATATCGAAATTAGCAACAAACGTGCTCGAATAGATAATCGAATAGACTCCTACACGTGGCATTGTCGTCTTGGTCATGTAAGTAAGAAACGCATGACCAAATTACACCGATATGGAATTTTAGAATCATTTGAACCCGGTTCATTTGATACATGCGAATCATGCTTAAAAGGCAAGATGACCAAATTACCCTTTTTCGGAAAGGGTAATCCAGTGGGAGAATTGCTTGGTCTAATACATACTGATGTATGTGGACCAATGTCAACTCTTGCACAAGGAGGCTATAGCTACTTCATTACCTTTATCGATGATCACTCACGATTCGGGTATGTGTTCTTGATGAAACACAAATCTGAAGCTTTTGAGAAATTCAAAGAGTTCAGAAATGAGGTAGAGAAACAGCTTGGCAAAAGTATTAAGATACTTCGATCCGATCGGGGTGGTGAATACTTAAGTCAAGAGTTTCAAGATTATCTTAGGGACAATGGGATATTGTCTCAATGGACTCCGCCATATACACCACAGCATAATGGTGTATCTGAGAGGCGCAATCGAACCTTGATGGACATGGTTAGATCTATGATGAATCATGCAACTCTTCCAAAATCCTTTTGGGATTATGCACTTAAGACAGATGTTTACTTGCTAAACAGAGTCCCGACCAAGGTAGTCTCTACTACTCCATATGAGACATGTAATAGTAAGAAACCTCACTTAACTCACCTTAAGATATGGGGTTATCCTACTTATATGAAGCGAACTGTATCAGACAAATTGGATGCTAAGTCTGATAAATGTCTATTTATTGGATACCGTAAAGAAACGAAGGGTTACCAATTCTATCATCCCTTGGAACAAAAGGTGTTTGTTTCAAGGCATGCTGTATTTCTGGAAAAAGAATTTCTTTTACAAGAAAACAGTGGGAGTGACATTGAACTTGATGAAGTTCAAGAAACTCCAATAGACATTACAGAGACACCTAGTCTAGACTCACAACCAATAACTCATAACGATGAGCTATCAGTTGAACCTAAAACAACACCACCTCTTCGTAGATCTGATAGAACACGCAATATTCCAGAGAGATACGGATTTCTCATAAGTGAATCGAACGACGTGTTACTCATAAGCGATGACGAACCTATCAGTTATGAAGATGTTCTGAAAAGTTCAGAAAGAGACAAATGACTTGAAGCCATGAAGTCGGAAATGGATTCCATGTACGAAAATCAAGTATGGGACTTGGTTAACCCACCTGAAGGGATTAAGCCCATAGGGTGCAAGTGGGTTTTCAAGAAGAAAACTGACATGGAAGGTAATGTTGTTACCTTTAAGGCTAGACTAGTGGCAAAAGGATATCGTCAGAAACAAGGAATTGATTATGACGAAACCTATTCGCCAGTAGATATGCTTAAATCCATTCGGATGCTCCTGGCCATAGCAGCTCATTATGATTATGAGATATGACAAATGGATGTGAAAACAGCTTTCCTTAATGGAAACCTGCTTGAGGATGTATACATGATACAACCTGAAGGTTTCACATCGGTTGATAAAACCAAAGTATGCAAGCTTCGACGATCCATATATGGACTGAAGCAAGCATCAAGGAGCTGGAACATCCGTTTTGATGAGACAATCAAAGAGTTTGATTTCTCACAAAATCCTGACGAACCTTGTGTGTACAAGAAGGTTAGTGGGAGTGCAGTCGTATTCCTAGTATTATATGTCGATGACATATTACTTATAGGAAACGATATATCAGTCTTACAGTCGGTTAAAATTTGGTTGTCCAAAACTTTCTCCATGAAAGACCTGGGAGAAGCAACCTATATCCTTGGGATTAGAATCTATAGAGATAGATCAAAACGGTTGCTTGGTCTTTCACAGTCTACATATATAGATCGAGTGCTAAAAAGGTTTAGCATGTCGGAATCCAAGAAAGGTTACCTTCCCATCAGGCATGGGATCAACCTTTCAAAGTCTATGTGTCCGCGCACAGAAGACGAGAGGATTTGCATGAATAAGATTCCTTATGCATCCGCGATAGGATCTATCATGTATGCTATGTTATGTACTAGGCCCGATGTATCATATGCTCTGAGCGTCACGAGCAGATACCAGTCTGATCCAGGAATGGATCATTGGGCGGCTGTCAAGACAATCCTTAAGTACTTAAGAAGAATTAAGGATGTGTTCCTAATATATGGAGAAGGTGGTAATACGTGGGTATACAGATGCCAGTTTCCAGACATATAAGGATGACCCCAAATCTCAGTCTGGATACGTATTTACTTTGAATGGAGGCGCAATAAGTTGGAAGAGTTCCAAACAAGACACCGTAGCGGATTCTACCACGGAAACAGAATATATCGCAGCTTCGGAAGCAGCAAAGGAAGCAGTCTGGATCAAGAAGTTTGTCTCCGAACTTGGTGCGGTTCCAACCATTGATGAAGCAGTGCCGGTTTACTGCGACAACAATGGAGCTATTGCACAAGCAAAGGAACCAAGGTCTCATCAGCGATCCAAACACGTGCTTCGCCGCTATCATCTGATCAGAGAGATTATAAGTAGGAATGATATCCAAATTGAGAAAATTCCCACTGAAAGGAATTTAGCGGATCCTTTAACTAAGGCCTTGCCTCAAAGCAAGTTTGAGGGTCATGTTAGAGCCTGTGGTATTGGATACCGTAGCGATTGGCATTAGGTCAAGTGGGAGTTTGTTAGTAATATGAGTGAAGTGTCATAAAGCAATTGCCTTATGATTGTAATCATTTATTTTAATAAATGAATATTCACTATTTGAGTATACATGTTCGTGTATTTGATTGAGATTTTAAACTCATTTACTGAATGCCCGCAATACAATTCACAGCATGAGAGAATTTATGATGAATTCACAACTAGTGATTATCTCTACATGTACAATTGTGAAGTATTGAAATTGTCCCTAGTCGATGAATTGATAAATACGGACACTATCAATTCTGTTGAGACTAGCATGGGTTATTCTCTAATCAGCTGATTCTCACTGGCTGGTGACATTGGGATGTCCGGAGATAAACATGAATGCTAGTTAAGGGAACTAGTTCATTGGAGTGACTGGCTGTAAAACTTCACATGGTAGTCTACATATAGACATGTCAGTGAAGTTCTTACTGCAGCTTAAGTGCGATGTTCATTTGACTTGCGGTGTTCAAGTCATCTTGGTCATGGAAACTTATACTTTAACATCTTAAGCAAGCATCTCCAAGGAGGTGTGGACCCAGGATGGTTGGGTATAAGCCGAAGTGCCCGAAGATGTTTGAACAGCCTACAAAGGATTCACCACTCCTTGCGAGGGGATGTATACCCAAGGCCTATCGTCGGATTGTTACTCAAAGCCTCTGGCCAGAGCATGACATGTTCAGAGTATGAGTCTCTGAAATACATGAGAGTAATTAGAATCCATTGGACAAGAAAGACATTACTTGTGCTAGGTGTGACGTAGTCAGCCTAGTGGGGACTGACACATATAGACCATGTCCTGAACCAAGTGGGTATAAGATGGTGAAGGGAATGGGGCACGATTCATTAGAGCTGCTGAAGGGTTTCAGAATAATTTCTGAGGTCAACCGTTGATCTTTCGATTAATTGGGGATCATGATGTACTACTAGGTGCCACTCATGATCGTTCTATAATTGATGAATTATAGACGGCCAACATAAGTCGAAAGCCTATTTAGTCACACGCACTACGAGTAATCCGAGGGATTTAAAATGAGTTGAAAATTGGATTTTCCAATCAAGAGAAATAAGTCGAATCTGAATTTATCAGAGGCGCATCGAAAGCTTAAAATGACTAAGTCTTTTGAAGGCTTATTGGACGAATTAAATGAGTTTAATTCGCAAGGGTTTGGCTTGGTGTGGCCGGCCAAAGAGGGTGCCCACCCTCTTTGGTTTGGCCGGCCACAATAAAGGAGGGAAACCAATTTATTTGGTTTAAATTATAAAATAAATCAAGCGCGATTTGTTTTATAAAATTATGGATAAATAAATTTATATAAAGAAATTTATATAAAGAGATTTATTTTCATGGAAATTAAAATAAACCTTGGATTGGTTTATTTTATTTTATAAAATCAATTATGAATTGATTTTTTCATGATAAGAAAAATTTATATAATAAATTTATTCTTTTTATGGAAATTAAAATGAACCATGGATTGGTTTATTTTATTTTATAAAATCAATTATGAATTGATTTTTCCATGATAAGAAAAATTTATATAATAAATTTATTCTTTTTATAGAAATTAAAATGAACCATGGATTGGTTTATTTTATTTTATAAAATCAATTATGAATTAATTTTTCCATTATGAGAAAAATTTATATAATAAATTTATTCTTTTATGGAAATTAAAATGAACCATGGATTGGTTTATTTTATTTTATAAAATCAATTATGAATTGATTTTTCCATGATAAGAAAATTTTATATAATAAATTTTTGTGAAAATTTATTCCATAATAAAAGGGGAGATGTGTTTGTTTTATTATAAAGTTAGTTATAATAAAACTTGGCATAACGGAATAATTCATAAGAAAATTTATAAGATAAATTTCTTATGAAAATTTATTCCGTTAAAAGGGAGACTTGGCAATGAAGAGGCTACTATATAAAGGAACTAAAGCAAGGCTTGAATTCCAATTAAGAGATCAAGTAGCAAGCTCTCTCTCTCTTATTCTCTCCCTCTCTCTCTCTAGGGTCGGCGCCCCTTTCTCTCTCTAGGGCCGGTGCCCCTTTCTCTCCCTAGGGTCGGCGCACCGCCTAGGGTTGTCGTGAGCCTCCTCCACCAAGAAGGTGCCAAAGAAGAAGAAGAAGCGAGTCGCGACTCCCTCCTTCCCTTCCCCGGAATCTTGATTCCGTTACTTGGTGGTTAGTTTCCAACTCTCTCTCTTGATATTCTAGTTGTGCCTTTGGAGAATCTAGTAGTTCTTGTCGGCACGAAACTCGTGGCTTTGCGAAGTCATCCCGAAGAGAACTCGGCGTGGACGCGAATAGAGGCGGAGCTTCCAAGGGACGCTACGGTTGGATCTCATCCCTTACTTCGAGTTATGCGAGGTATTGAGTAAATTAGTTTACTTTCTGCAAAAATTTTAATTTATGATCATGTCCACACATCATAAGGTTGCATGCTAGATACGTGGTTAAAATAATTTGAGAAATTATTTATGCTAATTCTTCCGCTGCACGTAATTAATTTTTAAAATTACGAACCCGTATCCTTGTCAACATGCACCCGGTCCCAACAAGAACACCCAAGGAGCACCAATAGGTTTTGGGTTCCTAAGAGTGTGTTCGCCACACCCTAGATAGGTCTAGGGAGTGTCAACTCAAATTGGAAAGGTAGTTAACCTAACCTTGATGAAGTTGACACTTTGGGACATTTTCAAGGAGTTACTACCCTTGAAAATGAAGGATTCATTTATTTACTCTAGGAGGAGTAAATTTGTGCCAAACTATACTTTTGAAAGATTAAACTTGATAAAGTTGGCACAACTAGGTTAGAATCCAAAGATAGGCCAAGTTGGGGAGTTTTGGCATTATCTTGGAAATTAGGGCAAATTTAGGATTATCAATGGCTTAGCGATGAGTTATTGATACTTAGATAGGAAATCTAGGTACTTTCTTTTTTTGCTATTATGTCATGTTTTGTATGCCCTATCACATGCCATGACATCATATTTCATCATTCATATTTATTATGAAAATATTACATGTCATATCATACATGTATCATCTAGTTATAATATTATTTAAAATTCTCATATGATGCATGTCATTGTCATAATCATGCATTTAGTCAATCTTATTGAAATTAAGGACATTGACATTAATTGGTATCCTAGGTGGATGATCAAGGTTTATAATGCCTAGGTAGAAATGCATGAACCCTTAGATTAGGGAGAACATGACTTTCACATCTTACTAAGACTAGAAGGTGACTTGTGTGTGTTTTTAAGACACATTAGAACAAGTGAGATGCTAGAAAGATTAACAAAACTCAAGGTGTTGATTCATCTTCATCTTATTGAGTTTTTAGTATGATCAAAACATGAAGTTCAATGAACTCCAATCATTGGGAAAGCTAATGTACAAGTCATGTGCATTTAGCCCAAGGAACATGGTTGTATATTGCTTTTGAAAAACATTTTAAAACTATCTTGGAAAACCTTGGTGAAGACTATCTTTTGATAGCACTCATCATTGATGAAATGGATACAAAACAATGAAAAACATTGAAGTATTTCAATGGTTTCCAATTTTGTGTCAATCTTTGAAAAAGGAGGTTATTTTCATAGAAAATTATTTTTCCTTGATAGTATATGGTATAAATAATATCTACACAAAATTTTAGGATTTTTGGAATTTTATAGAATTATTTAGGGGTTTCTGAAATTCGGTCTGAAATTGATTTCAGAAATCAGAAACTCCCAATCGATCAGGTGATCGATTAGGACAGAACCCAATCGATTGGTCAATCGATTGTTAGTTCTAGTTGCGGGCACAGAAGCTCGCGTAATCGATCCGTTGATCGATTACAGTCAACCGGAATCGATCAGATGATCGATTAAGGCCGGTCTTAATCGATTGGTTCCCAACGCCAATCGATTGGTGAGACTGAAACTGTCTGATTTCAGTCGGTTAACCCATTTTTTAGTAACCTAACAATCCCTAGCCCCTTGAAATACTTTTATAGTATATTTGAGTAAATTTCATTGTGAAATCAAAAAGAGAAATGGTTTGGTGAACATTTAAGGGTTAAGGAGAGATTTTGATTCAAATTTTGAATCTCTTAAATCTCATCACCTCAAGTTGAGATTTTCTAAAGGTTTAGAAACTCAAAAATCATTGTTGGTGCAATGATAGAGGTTTAGTGCATGTTTTGAGGGGGAGGTCTTCCTTAAAGGCATGTGTTTAAATTTTCTTTTTGAGATAAGTGAATGAATGGAGATTGGGAATCTTCATGAGTGCTCAAAGTTGAGCATAGGTTCAATGACATTGGGTATACCTTTGACCATATAAACTCTCGGGGAGAGTTTTTGATGTGTGTCAAAGGGGGAGAAGATTGAAAGGCTAATAGCGATTAGTCATTCTCAAACATATTGTCAAACATCAAAAAGGGGGAGATTGTTGGTGCAATCTTGGTTAGGTCAGGGTTGACCTAGTTTGACAAAGCTCAGGTGAGCTTGAGTCTGGTAAGCTCGGGTGAGCTTGAGGTCGTATGTTTCGATGTTTGATAATGATGTTTGAGTGGTCATGATGTGTGAGTCAAGTAGGTCAAGATTGACTGGAGGCTTGACTGGGAAAAGACCTAGTGGGACTAGGCACACCTAGTGGGACTAGGTGAAGTCCAGGTAGATCGGGGAGATCGTACGCTGGAATGGAAAAAGACCTAGTGGGACTAGGCACACCTAGTGGGACTAGGTGAAGTCCAGGTAGATCGGGGAGATCGTACGCTGGCATGGAAAAAGAGCTAGTGGGACTAGGCACATCTAGTGGGACTAGGTGAAGTTTAGGTAGATCGGGGAGATCGTACCCTGGCATGGAAAAAGACCTAGTGGGACTAGGTGAAGTCCAGGTGGATCGGGGAGATCGTACGCTGGCATGGGAAAAGGCCTAGTGGGGCTAGGTGAAGTCCAGATGGATCGGGGAGATCGCATGCTGGCAAGGTGGAAGTCTACCGAGAGACTAGACCTAACTCGAGGGTTAGGCGAATCTGGTTGGGAACCAGGGTAAGTCCGAGCTGAGAGCTAGGCAGTAGAAATCCAGGTTGGTCAAAGGGGTTGACCGGACACTTGGTAGGGGATCCTAAGCTTGTGAGAACAAGTTAGGTTGGACACAATCGTTTGGGTCAATCGATCAGGTGATCGATTACAGCAGTTTGCGCGAGAGAGCAGGAGAGTTCTGAATCGATTGGGCAATCGATTCAGGGTATCGGTAATCGATTACGGCAGTTTGCGCGAGAGAACAGTTGAGTTCTGAATCGATTGAGTAATCGATTCAGGACACTCGTAATCGATTGGGTAATCGATTACGGTTCGAAAACTAGCCGTTGAACGGCTAAATCCTACATGGCAATCGATTGGGTAATCGATTCAGAAACCCTATGCGTCGGGTATAAGGTCTTTCACACAGGTTTGAAGCGCGATCACTTCTTCCTCCTTCCACGTCATCTCAAGAGACGCTTTGGGGCTTAGTGTTGCTACACTTCCAAAGGTCTACAGGCGATCACAAGCTTGAAGAAAGCAAGGAAAGCATAGAGAGCTTGTTATTGTAAATCTTGTAAGATTTTCCATTGTATTTTGCTTTCCTTTGGTGTATTCTTCTTGTAAGCTTGTAAGAGGTTTCTCCACCTCAAGAAGGAGACTTTCATAGTGTATGAGAGTGTGAGGAGAGTGGATCCTTGGATTAGTTATCCGACCAGGGTGGATACCAAGTAAAATCATTGTGTTAGCGTTTGCTCGAGTCTTCCGCCGCGACAAATCATCACGAAGCAAATCGAAGCTAATCACCCCCCTCTAGCTCGTCTACCGGTCCCAACATCAGGGACGTCCCTGACCAATCGGGCACATGCCTGATCGGTCAGGGATGTCCCTGACCGATCAGGCAGCGCGGTCCGCAGGAGATCACTCCCTATATATATATATATATATATATATATATATATATATATATATATATATATATATATATATATATATATATATATATAGGCCTGACATATTTTGAGACTTGTATGATGCAAGGCCTATTTTGAGACCTGTATGATGTAAGGCCTGTTAAGGTTAGTTTTCGACCTGTTTAATACTTTGGCTTGTTGGCCTATATAAAATGTTCTAACTTACAGGCTTTGTAAATAGGCCGCAGACCAAATCAGACTATTGAACAGGTCAGACTTAAGCCAAGAATAAAGTCTATAACAAATCATAAGTTAAGTTTAAGTCAAAAATAAAATTTATAATAAATTTGATTCAGATTATTTTATTACTATATAAGTTTGATCTATTAAAATAAAAATCTGACATGACCCAGGTGTCCATCCCTATCTGTAAGACAAGCGTCATTGTCATTGATCGAGAATCCGATTCGAGAGTTTTCCATTTCTTTATGTAAAAATACGAGAATTAATATACTTTAAAGAAAATATACGACAAAGTAAATGAAAAATTATATATTATTCATGATTGTGGCAGAAAAGAAAATATTAATCCATGATCACTGAAGATCAATATTATTCACAGGCTCGACAAAGAAATCCGCCTCATCAAATTGAGAGATATCATCAAAACCACAATCAACTTTGTCGCCATTGCAAATAAAATTTATTTCAATCACCTTCTTCTGTTCTTTATTTTTCACTGGTTCTTTATAGAGATCAGTGAGATGTTTGGGCGTACGATAGATACGTGATCAATGGTCTTTCATGCCACAACGATAACATATATTCTCCACTATTTTATCGTATCGATCTTTTTTGGCTTCATGTGCCACTATGGTAAATGACAGGGTGATTGATCATTGCGAAAATATTATCGACCACAACCAATCTAACTGAGCTTTTGGAAGGATGATTGTCTTTGGATGATCAAACTTCTCTTTCAAATTGTTCCAAAAAACACCCCGTGAGGATGACGACGAAGGAAGATCATCACTTTTGCCTTATTTTGGTCGGATGTCGTGTTTCTGTCTTTAATGGTTTCTCCAAAACCATTAGCAGCAAGGTGAATTTCAGCATCTAGTATCCACAAGATAACTTAGGATGCAACAGAATTGCTCTGTTGTGGACCGCGTGCAAGACACGCCTGATCGGTCACCAGACCGATCAGGCCAATACCTGATCTGTCCGGTGACCGATCAGGCGTGTCCTGATCGGTGCCGTGACCGATCAAACATTGCCTGATCGATTATAGAGGGGCTCGAGAAGACTCGGGAGCATATCTCGACGGGTTCACCGTACCCCGACGGGTTTACCCTACCCCTAGGGTTCATCGCTCACCCCTGAATTATAGTTTTGTTCGGGGGAGGCGGCCAAAGGCCGCCGATACGATCACCGTCGAGCCTCTCCGTGACCGATCACCGTAGCCCGACGGATTCACCCTACCCCTAGGGTTCATCGCTCACCCTCTGGGTTATAGTTTTATTCGGGGACGACGGCCGAAGGCCGCCGGTACGATCGGAGGACTCGCCAAGCATCTCCGTGACCGATCAGGTAGTGCCTGATCGGTCTGGTAACTGATCAGGCGTGTCGCGCACGCGGTCCACAACGCGCGGTCCACGACAGAGCATTTCTCTAGGATGCAATACAACTCTCTATTTATAAGATAGGATGATACATACTTATTAATGACAAATACATTTTGAACGAAAACGAAAAGTCACATTCATTGAATATTAGAAATGATTCATAGTAACAAAATATATTCATAGCACATACAATTCTTCTCAGCATATTGTTCAAACATGATCTTACAAAAAATATATATAATTTATCAAGTAGGTATACTAAACAATTTCGAGAAATAAAATTTAAATATTTGATATTCTTACCTTTCCCGATGAAATGCCAAGACATGCCAACACAACCTCTTATGATTCGTGAATAAAAAATTACAGGTAGAGATCAATTCTATAGGAGCTGGAAACTCTCCAGGAATTAGGAAACTGCATACGATGGAACATCAACTCGAGTTACGATATCCAGATGCTGTAGTTGATTACCTAATCACACAACACTTTCCTTTCAGGATTAACCAAAGGCACAATTATGAATATTTACATGGTCTACACTTGTAGTTCCTGTGGTAAAATCAGATGTTCAAACTGCACACTTGCGGCAGCAGCAATAGCAATGACAGTATTTACTAAAAGTTTTTGCTCTAGACATCCAGTAGGATGTGAGCTCGCTAGCAAAAGTGCAAAATCTCAATTGTCACTGGTATGAGAAGGAAAGCCATCGATGTTCTAGTGCTTCACTAGCTGTTGGCCGCCTCTTAGGGTTTGTTTGGAGCAAATAAGAAAGGAAATCAACAAATTCAGCATCCGAATTTTGCAGCTGTTGTGACAAAGAGGATGTCTCTGGTATCAGGTACTCTATTTGGCACGTTTCCTGAAAAAGAAAAGATGGAAAACGTGAGTGCTGCAAGTGAGAGTTCATGACAATTAACTTGAAAGAGCAGAGCAGATTAGATTGCAGGTGGCTACTGTGTCGATAAAACAGACATTTGATTCTTGAGCAAGATTTTGGTAACACTCAATTCTTAGACATGCAATAATGTTTCTTGATGGTGCATCTACAAGTGAACGTATCAAAGGACAACATTTCGAAGTGGGCACAAATATGCTACGAGCAAGAAAATTTCCATAAAAGGAATGTTGATGGCCACAGTCGAATTACCGATTGGCATGGCTATCAATGGATGTATCCGGAAGAGATATAACTTCTTCCTTCTAAGATTAATGATCTAACCCCAAATTCTCTACTAATATTAGGCAAATTGAACCAGGAAAGGAGAGAGATTTGGTTTTACTTTACTGAATCTTTACCATAGCAAGATATACCAATGCCATACTTGCAATTGCAAACCCAGCGTAAAAAAATGGACAAATATGTGAAAATATGCCTGTGAGACTGTCGGTCTGATCATATCATGTCAGGACTCCTTTACCTTAACTGAGTTTTCTTCCTATGCTACCTATGTTTTGTTCCTTAATAAATTACTCAGACAATAAATCTCATAAAAAAATTGATACATGAAGGTTTCTGCTATTCTGCATTCTCGTTTCTCTGTTAACATTTATAATAAAATATTATCTTAGCAAATCTATCAGGCACAACTAACAATGAAAGATACAAGTGGGAAAAAGACTAGCAATTCATATTTATTCGGAATATGGAAGAGACCTCATTCACATGATAAAGATCAAAACTTTCAGTGAAATATTTGCTTGTTTCCTGTCCCAGTATAAGCATCTCCTCATCAATTGGACCAAGGATCCCCATCATCCGGCAAGTATCAAGGGTACCGAGTCATTTGGAAATAGCACCTGATGTAGCAAAAATTTAGGACTGTAAATAGACCGGTTGAATATTGATAAATATCTAGCATGAAAATTAAAAAAAAACAAAAACAAATGTAGCAGATCAGAAAATTGTTTATTGCTAGCTAGAAACTGTCCTCAGAACTAAAGAAAAAATGTTTATTGCTAGGTCAACACCTTTTGGGGCAGGTGGGATGACTCCATATCTCAAGCTTATTAAGGGTAGACGGCTCTTACCAGACACGTGAGACATGGATCAATGTTTAAACATACTTTGATTTATTCCAACAATTTACCAGACTCAAATTTCCAACGGATTGGAAGATAGCACTGATACAAAAGAAACCAAACCATAGACAATATTGCTTAAACAATAATGTTTTATCTGTGGATAAGGTATAGTTGTATCATACTACAAAGGCAAACTAAAAAAAAAAAAAAAAAGTGAAGGCTTGTGCTGCAACTTAAAAGTAATGTGATGATGTTTCCTTGTCACTAGTCATAGAAGGATGCAACCATAAAGCTTGGAACCATAAAACTTACATCGCCAGTGCACAGTTCAGCAAGGATGCAACCAAGGGACCAAATATCAATCTTCTGACCAAAAGGGAGACCTAGGATAACTTCAGGGGCTCTATAAGAACGAGACTGCACATATACAGATAAGTTGTCTGACTCAAAGCAACTGCTTCCAAGATCAATAACCTTAATTTCACATCTGCTGTAGCTCTTGATAAGGATATTCTCAGGCTTCAGATCACAATGAATTATCCTTAGATGGTGGAGTAATTCTAATGCCTCTAGACATTGTCGAGCTATAGCCTGTCAGAGAAGAATAATACAGTGTGAACTGTTATCAAAGAATAAACAATCTCAAACAGATTCTCATAGAAATGAATTTTCAAATACAACTCTAAAAGCTTCTAGGATACAAAATAAAACTATTTATAGATTCAGATATTGGTTCCTAAATTTAGAAAATGCTATGACAAGGATGTTGATGAAATTCAAAGTTGTGAGTTTTACAGACGGAATTTGATTCTTAGATTAAAGACTGAAAAATGCAAATTTTTTCATATCATACTATCTATGCTTCTTTTGTCATCTTTAAATTCCAGATAGAGAGTTTAGATTGCTTATCCAAAAAGCAATGTAATAGTTGACAAATACAGAATAACAATTCAAATTGTCATGCTCTATAATGTGTAGACCACGTACCTGTATTCTGGGCAATGTGTAGTATTCCACACCACTAGATTGGTGATTGTACTTCTGAAATTCATACAAGTTAGCTTGTAACAACTCTGTAACAATGAAAAGATGTTCCTGCAGCATTTAACTGAAAGATGTTAAGGAATTTTGTTTATCAACTACAATCAGCATGTAAAGAAAACTCAAACCAGCATATTACTATGATGGCATGACAAATATTTAGACAAAGGAATGCATCTTGAAGAAAATAGCAAGATAACACGAAATTCAGCCATTCATGTAGAGAAAGCAGGTTAATAATGTTCCAAATTTTCAGATAACGAATTATTTCAGCTAGTATTGAAACCAAGCTCATTGAATTTGATAAACTAATCCAGATGAAAACCAAAACGAAAATAACTTCAAAGTGATCGTGCAATACAAATTTTAAACCAGGAAGATCTGAACCGCCCATAGATCATTGCCCTCACATGATACCAAGTGGCTGACCACCAATACTAACTAGGTTAACCACCTTGTGGTCAAGGCCAAGATTATGGACACAACACTGCCTGATGTTCTCTCACATATATATCTATATTGGTTAGTAAACAACCTTCTATTGATAGGCAAGTGAGCCACCAAGAGCTTGTGACTTGCATAATCTCTAGTTGACTGTAAACAGATATATTTGACTGTGCATCTTCAGAAACTGAGTCAACCTTCCAACCATGTATTTACATGTTGTGAGAGGCTTTGGTCCCTTGTTGGCAAGGAGTAGCTTTGCGTAGCCTTATGAGGGTGTAACCCTAATAAAGTTGAAATCTTCAAGCAAATTTGTCGATTGGAGGGGGAGCCTTAATCGACTAGAGTGTTCAATCAACTTGATAGTCGACTAAACACAAAGGTTCATAAAACAAAATATTTTTGTTCGGGCTACAATTGATTGAAACAAGATCCAGGCGACTGCCCAGCTAGCCTTTGGTTGCATAACGACTATTTTTAACAGATCAGTAGAGGCAGTGCGTCAATTCTATATAATCTTTTGGAGAGCTTTGAGCTAATAGTAGTTGTTTGAATAAGTTTATTATGCCCTCTTGTATTGTGCTTACAATGCTCAAAGGTCTCCAGGGGTTTGGATAAAGTTGAAGGCATCAAATCAAACTGCCAAGGAATCTCTCTTATACTTAGCTATTTAGATTTATTGTATTAGCTGTGATCACTATAATGTAAGAGATTTACATCAATACCTCTAGTGAACGAGTGATTTAGTAGAAAAAATCAAGAGTGACTCGCCTAAATAAGTCATGCACTATAGAGTAAGAGTGAAGTCTCTAAACCACATTAAACCTAAGAGTTAGCATTGTGTTGTTTGCTTTTATTCTTATTTCCATTACGTACATAATTAACACAAACAACAACACAGTAGCACCTTACGACTAACATTGTAATTGTCCTTATCTTGCAAAAGAAATTGTAGGCATCAGCTCCCCTGCGGCTAAGCTAACACATATCCAACCCATCATATGTATTCCTAAGAATTTCCCCCTCTTTTTCCGCTGCTCCCAAACTATCTTCTCATTCCATAACTGGACATAATCTTACTTAGCAATGTATCGGTGGGGATCTTCCCCTCCACAGACATTGCAGCTAGAAACAAATACGAACCCTTGATTTGTATACTAATGAAGAGAGAATAATATGGAGCGAGGAACAAGAAACAAATGTTTTCAACTGAAGTAACTGTTGGTGCAATCGACCCAAGTTTGATAAGGTAGATCATGGTTTTGATGTGTGTGTCAATATGATTAAGTTAGGTTTTCATGTTGTTTTGATGTGTGTGTTTGAGTCTTGCAGGACTTGGTGACTACACATGAAAAATAACGGAGAGAACCATCCGAGGGACGAGACCGAAGGAAGAGGACTTTAAAGGGCAAGCCGAGGAAGTAGACTTCAAAGGCATACACGAAGGATGATATGGAGACGAGCCGCGGGCTTGTGTGCGCATCCGAGAGACGAGAGCCGAAGGAAGAGAACTTCAAGAGGCAAGCAGAGGAAGTGGACTTCAAGGCATACGCAAAGGATGGACTCCGGAGAGGTCGAGAGTGAGCTTGTAAGTAGAGCAGTCGACTGGTCCTCTGTATCAGTCGACTGGCACTGCGGAGAGTACACTGTAGCAGTCAACTGGTAAGGGAACCAGTCGACTGATCTTTCTGTAAGGTCGAACAACAAGTAGCAGTCGACTGGTCTATTCGAAATCCAGCCATTGGCTGGACACCAGTCGACTGGCCCTGGGGGCAGTCGACTGATGTCGGAGCTGAGCTGTTTTGTTAACAGCTCTCTCCTCTATTTAAAGAGGAGCTTGAGACTTGAGAAGGGTTAGCTTTTATTGTGAAATCCTTACTCAAGTATTCAAGTGCTCAAGCTCCAAGTCTTCTCTCTTCCTCCTAAACCCTAGCTCTTATCTTGTAAAGAGGAAGAGGATTTGTGAGAGGTTGTTTCTCCACCAAGAAGGAGAAAGCATTAGCCGGAGATTGCCGGGGAGTGATCCACCGAAGGATCAAGGTTCGTCCACCTCAAGGACACGCCGTGGAGTAGGAGCAAGCAATCTCCGAACCACGCACACGGTAAAGTGTTAGCAATGTTTTAATTGATAGTTTGAGTTTTCGCTTGCGCTAACAATTGTAGGAAGAAAGTGAATAGGAAAAAAAGTTATTCCCCGAAGGAGAAAGCATTAGCCGGAGATTGCCGGGGAGTGATCCACCGAAGGATCAAGGGTTCGTCCACCTCAAGGACACGTCGTGGAGTAGGAGCAAGCAATCTCCGAACCACGTACACGGTAAAGTGTTAGCAATGTTTTAATTGATAGTTTGAGTTTTCGCTTGCGCTAACAATTGTAGGAAGAAAGTGAATTGGAAAAAAAGTTATCCCCCCCCCCCCCCATGCCATCGGTCCCAACAGTAACATATATAAATGAAAAAATTTCTGGAAAAAGACAAAATATATACAATAGTATTTATACCTGATAGTAGAAGTAGTCATAAAGGCGCAATAAATGGTGTTCATCAAAAGGATCATGCTTGTTAACAAATTTGAGAAGTTTAATCTCATCCAAACTCTGGTCAAAAAAATCCTTATCATTCTTTATTATCTTGAGGGATACATCCATTCCTGTATGTAGGTCATGCGCCTTAACAACCTTGCTAAATGCAGCTGAACCAAGATACTGTGTGATATAGTATCTGCCTGCTATAACTGATTGCAGGATAATTGGAAACTCTTTATTTTCTTCAAAGCCAGTCCTGTAGTTGATGTCTAAAATTCAGTACTGGTTTTGTAAAGGTTTTCCAATTTTGTTTACAGAAGGAAGATTTAGAAGGAAATTATGAAGTGAAACCTGTTCCTCCGGTGAATTATTCTCAAGTCAAATACTTCCAGTTCATCTTCACAGGAAGTAGGAAAATGAAGCTCGTCAGTAACATTGCCCTCTAATTCCATGTCAACATCTTCAGATACCTCTAGTTTCTTGTCAATTGTCTTGTGATCACAACGTTCATAGGCAGAATTAGCATCTCGTTTAAATACCTCTTCAAACGGAGGTAAACTGAAAGATTCAGTTTGTAACTCCCCATCATTTCTCTTGCTCATAAAAATTAAGTTTCTGTCATATGAATCTTCTATGACATCCCTATTTATCTTTGTTTCAGACTCTGGAATGCATACACATTTGAATGAGAACAGAAAAAATAACAAAAGCAAACATATGCAAGTCAATATGGAACAAGGAAAGCCACAATACTCGTGCCCATTCAGAATATATATATACGCATGAAGTGCAATAGAATGGGCATGATAGAAGACTAAAAAGTATCATCCTACCAAATTCCTGTACAGTACAAGCCATTTGTGCAGTTGGAGAAAAGTGATCACAACCTAAGTCAGATAGTGAATTAAGTTTCCATGTGATGTCCATAATCTGCTGCTTGATAAGCATACATATCATCTTATTAAAGAGAATCTAAGACTAACAAAACTGGATGAGATAGAAAATGGATGACATTTTAGGTGAGATTAAACAGCAAAACATGCAAAGAACAAGGCTAAAACCAAGTGCCAAAAGTCATGGTCCAACTACGATACCAATGGCTAGGTCTGTACTACAGACCCACCTGCTTGTGATTCTTGAATCAAATCATAGTCCTATGTCAACAGGGAACTTCACATAAGTTAGGCAATCCGAAATAAACCAACACATTTGCTTAAAAAAAGGATGGCTAAACCCATAATGATCATATTCATCATATAAGAATTTCCATACAAATAGAACATTCAGAAAACTCACTTGTACAACCACTATCATCAGCTGCATGGGCATTAAATGTCTGCAATTTTTCCTCTGCGAATATGATTCTAAGCATTCTTTGCCTTCAATTTCACTTTTATCGTGAAACAGATCATGTTCTAGAACAATGGAATCTGGCAGCTCATACATCCCTTTGAATTGGAACTCATTCCCTTCACATTCATCCAACTTCTCCATCTGGCCGTCCAAGATCTGATAGCGGCCATAAATAGCAAAGCTTGAGCTTCTCACCATTTCAGCAACCTCGTCACTTTCACGTAATTTTGATCCACGGCAGCAATCACAAATTGGGAAAGGGCAGTTGTAGATATCAACGCATCCCTCACAATCAGCATTGTCATGGTCATGCCTATGATTGTTTGCTACAACATCGAACCTATCTTGAGTTTGGTTACGAAACAACTCCTTTCCCTCTCTAGACATAATGAACTTGTCCTCCATGTGTAATTGGCCAGAATCATTCTGCACGAAGAAGGGATTATTGCAATATCCTCCAATGTGATCATCATACCAGTAATTATTGTACTCTCGGGCGGTCCCAAAGTTTGAGTGCCCATCAGTCGAAGATTGAGCTGGTGACCAGACTCCGTAGGGATTCAAAAGCTCTGTACCAATAAAGCCAAGCAATTGAAAAATTACATCACTCAGATTCAGTTAAAAATGAAAAATCCTAGCTACAATCCTCTAAAGAAAATGGTGAGAACAGAAACAGTTTAACAATTTGATACGATGAATAAATTCCATTTGTGCCGGTTCATTTCCAATTGAAGTTCACACTTCAAGTAAACAGAAAGAGTGTTTTTTTTTTCGTTGTTTCTTTTTTTCTTTTTAAATATTCAGTTTTGGGGTAGAGAATCCACGGGCAAAAACAACACATTGGAGAGCAGAGATGCGAGAAAGCAAGTCAAATTATCATGCAAGAAGCGACGGGTACAGTGGGCGCCGAGAACAAATAAATCCCCGAGTAAAAAACCAGCCTACCCGAGGCCGAAGAGCTGATGCTGACGAACGCGTCGGAGGAGCTGGAGGAAGCGCTAGGAAGTGAACTCTCGGAGCCGACTGCACCTACCCGGGACGGAGGAGAAAGCTTCAGGGGCGGGAGATCGAGCCCTACGTTGAGGTCAAGGTTGGCTGCCTCGCCGGCGGGGCCGCGAGAAAGTACGTCGTCTTGGAGTGCGGAGGCGGCGGCTGAGAAACCGCGCGACCTGAGGAAATCGATCACGTCCTCCACCTCCACCCGCGGCGCCGCCATCCGAGGTCGCCCAGGTCTCCAAGCCTCATGCTAGACTTCGAAGCGGAGAGGACGACGAAGAAGAAGAAGAGAGGAGCAGAGGCGGTGGGAATGGATTCGAATTCGGATCCTGATCCGGCTCGGATTCTTCGGAGATGTCGTTTAGACGACGGAGCCGTTCATCAACTATGCGGATCCAATCCACTATACATTGTAAATAAATCGCATAAAAGCACCTTCATAAAATGTCTTTTCGACTTCAACAGCCAAGATCAATCTACCTTCAATCGACGCGTGTCCTTAAGCGAAGTTCTCTGCACTACATATTGTAGCGAATCGACAAAAGCGGTACCGGCGGGCGGGCCCCTCTTGTGGCGGTCGCGGACCGGTGAAGTTGGTGGGGACAAATCGGATTTTTATCGAGAGTGACAACCCACGAGCACCCCACACTCTTTATTAAATATACGCAATTGTATCTTTGACTTTTTATGATTTTTTGACCCTTTTTTTCTTCATCCTTCTCAATATTTTTTTTTTATAATTCAATATCTGAAATGACCAACAATTAAGATTTGAATTTTAAATCCTTTAATTATTCATCATTAACCATGGTCTCAAGGCAACTTCTCAGTCTTTATGATATCTTTTTTGATAATTTATTTGAACGAGTAAAACAAATAATTTTGAATAACCTGGCAAGAATTGCATTCCTCCTTTTAAAGTTCATCTGCAAGATTATCATATTGCATTTACATATTGTATCAATTTAAAATGATTTGTCAGTTTGTATGAAAGCATGTGCTTGTTTGGCATGACCAAGTCAAAAAGTCAACCCCACTCCACCTCATGTTCTCCAATTTGAATGAGAATAATACCTGGAATATACTCGGCACGTTAACCATAAAGAAGAACAAAATTGGGAGTAAAGTCAACCCTAAACTTCAACAAACTCAGAGAGAAGGTGAGATTTTGCTATTAAAACAATTGTCAGTAATAATAATAATAATAGAAGTATAATGGATGCCTAATAAAGATTAAGTCACGATAAACATTTGGCTTTTTTTGTTTTTTGCGTTTGCTTATAGAACAAATCCCATAACGTACAACAATTTTTGCAACCGATTCAGCAAATTTTACTATCAAGGGAAGCAAATGGTTACTATCATGGTAGTGAAAGAGCTTGCATAGCATCAAATATGCGAATATTGTTTCCCGAACCTGAGCATCCATGGATCATCAATCTCTTTCTTTCTTCATTTCGAAGATCGCCTCTAGGCCTTCCTCCAATCTGTTACAGTCTTCATCATCAGCACAAATTCATCGTAGCCTATTCGCCCATCCTAATGTTAAAGGTGAAACAATAGTAAGGAGCAAGGTGAAATATTTTGCAACAAGTGAAGCAAGAGATGGTTACTTTATCAGTATCAACTTGTTGCAAGACGTCATTTGTCACTTCCTTGTTACACCAGTTCCATCTTCGGCTAGTGCCTCGCGAAGTTCCTCAGGTTCAATAAAGCCATTCCCATCTTGTCGAAGAAGGAGAAGGCCTTTCTAGATGCTCATCATTTAGTATCCTTTGCAAGTGAAGAGAAATAACTATAAAATCCACATAACCTAAGGTACCCTTCCCATTGGCATCGACCTG
Organism: Boesenbergia rotunda; assembly: GCA_024364735.1. Classification (NCBI taxonomy): domain Eukaryota; kingdom Viridiplantae; phylum Streptophyta; class Magnoliopsida; order Zingiberales; family Zingiberaceae; genus Boesenbergia; species Boesenbergia rotunda. The sequence continues at coordinate 133,345 of JAGFNQ010001256.1, forward strand.
ATTGGCACATTCGAATGATCAGATTCTGTAAAATGTCGTTGTCTGCTAGCGAGTAGAACATCAACAAAACAAAATGAATACAGTGTGTTGGAGACTAAAGAGAATAGAAGTTCTTCTGCTCAAGAAAATCACCAAGTATACAAAGTAACTTCAGAAATGATAAGACTCACCAGGACACTGAATCTATCAACTTAAACAAATAGAGACAATTAATAAGCAGAAAAGGCCATTGCAGTATCATGAGATTTGACAATCGAATCCATTTTTTCTTAAATTAACCACTTTGATTTAGGACTGGTGCTGGGTCATCAAGAACTTCAGTTAAGAAACTGATCATGGAACTTTAAGCAGACCTGATATTCATAAGCCAATAAACAAAATTGCCTACTTTTCCATTTTGACGAGCCTATCAATTTATTATCATATTACGAAGTGTGTTTGCTAACTCGAGTTATCATTGAAATAGTAGGAAATAGGAACCTTAACAGTGTCTTGAACCTTCAGATAAGAAACATTAGAGAAAAAACATGGTACATGTCTATTTTACAACTTTGCTAATTTTTTAATTATCAGATCCTGGAAAGAAATAACAGGATATATCATCTTTACAATTTTTTTATAAATTATCAAACCATATTGCAAACAAAGTACAGGAAGTCAGGAACTGATTCTTAGCAACTTTTATGTAAAGAAACTCATGTCATAGCTGTTGATGTGACACATCCTGGTTCATAATTTGCTGAAAGAGAGCAAGTTAAAATTTCCAAGTATTACTTCTGTTTTCTATATATTAACTTGAAGCATGTTGCTCAGCAGACTGATTCAACACACACAGGTAGCTGGAAAATGAATATTTAGTTCAAATGGCTTCTGACAAAAAAAACAATGTTGCTCCTTGGGTGCAGACCATGAAAAAAGAAAACTCAGCAAAGCTTAATAAATTGGTTGATCTGGGTCAATTTGAATGCAGGACCAAAATTGTAACTGAGCACAAAACTCTAGATGCTCAGAAATCTTTCCTTGAGGATTTCCTATATAAAGATTATATGCTTAATTTAATTATGTTTAAGCCAAGACATGCACCAGGAGCTACCACATAATAAAATCAAAC
>JAGFNQ010001257.1:0-34870 GCA_024364735.1 Boesenbergia rotunda
GCCTGGTATGAAAGACTATCCAACTACTTGATTTCTAAAGAATTCAAACAAGGCCAAATTGACCCAACCTTGTTTGTTAAAATTTTAGAAAAGGATATATTTATTGCCCAAATTTACGTAGACGATATAATATTTGGATCAACTAATTCTAAATTTCTAAAAGAATTTGTAACAATAATGGAAAATGAGTTTAGTTGGGGAACTCAATTTCTTCTTAGGGTTACAAATCAAACAAACCAAGGATGGAAATTATGTACATCAAACTAAATATGCTAAAGAACTAATTAAGAAATTTAAAATGGATAACTCTAAAAGCATAAGTACTCCAATGGCCACAAATGTAAAAATAGATAGTGACCCTGATGGTAAACCAGTAGACTTAAAATTATACAGAAGTATGATAGGAAGTCTACTGTACCTTACAGCCAGCAGACCTGATATACTTTTCTCAGTAGGAATGTGTGCTAGGTACCAAACATATGCTAAGGAAACTCACTTAGCAGCCCTAAAAAGAGTTTTAAGATATATTAAGGGCACCCTAAATGTAGGGATTTGGTACCCTAGAACCTCATCCTTTAAGTTATCAGGATACTCTGATTCTGACTATGCTGGTTGTAAATTAGATAGAAAAAGTACAAGTGGAAGCTGCCAACTCTTAGGAAACAGCTTAGTAAGTTGGTGCAGTAGAAAGCAACACTGTGTTGCGTTATCCACAACTGAAGCTGAATATGTAGCCCTAGGAGAATGTGTAGCTCAACTCTTATGGATGATGCACACTCTTAAAGACTTTCAGCTAGACTACAATCAGACCCAAGTCAATATTGATAATATTAGCTCAATCAACTTAACCAAAAACCCAATTCAACATTCTAGAACCAAACACATAGAAGTAAAACATCACTTTGTAAGAGATCACGTAGCTAGGGGTGAAATAGTCCTTAAGCATGTAGACTCCAAGTCCAACCTAGCTGACATATTCACTAAACCCTTACCTGAGTCTGAGTTCAGCTCACTAAGAAGGCAGTTAGGATTATGCTTAGTAGAATAGAATCATTTGGTTTTTTTTGGTGTTTATTAAAAAAAAAGAGGGTTTTTCTAACTTAATCTTAAAAAGTTTTACTTTGGTTTTAAATTTTTTTTCTTTTCTTTTCTTTCTTTTTTGACTTAGTTTTATTTCAAAATTACCCCCTTCAAAACTAGGGTTTTCATCGAAATGGACTTAGACTAGGCTCTAACCCTAGAATTGCATGCACCTATAGATCTAGAAGCCAGCATCTCACAAGCACCTTAGGGTACTTTGAGTGATAACCTAGAAAGGGTTGAGATGCTTAGATCTTTGCCTCAATTCAAGATGCTTTAAGTCAGTGCATCGGCAGCAATTGGGGCACTAAATGAACAGCAATCAAGTTAAGTATCAAGTTTAGACAAATCTAACTTGAACAACTCACTTAACTTGACTAACCCTAGCAAAAGCTACTGTTCATAACAGTTAGTAAGTAGCTAATTGGGTTAGACAGATCCCTAAAGATGAAACCAGACTTAGGTCTTAGTCTGTTTCAGTACAGCAAATACTCTATTTAATTATTCCAAATATTGTTCTGCGTTTTTTTTTTGATATATGTCAAAGGGGGAGAGTTGGAAAGGAAAGAGGGAACCCAAAAAGTTGTTTTTCAAATTTTTGCCTTTATTCAAAAAAGTTTAACCTCAAAGTTAGAAATTCAAAGCTTAAATTTATCCTGTAAAAATTTCTAACTCTGAATTATTTCTAAGCTTAATTTTTTTCCTAAAAATTTCTAACTCTGAAGTGTTATTAAGTTTTGCTCAAATTATTCTTTGAAATTTTTTCTGAAAATTTTCTAAAATTTTTTTTTTAAGTCTGAAAATTTTCTAAGTCTAAAATTTTTTTTAAGTCTGAAAATTTTCTAAGTCTAAAATTTTTTTCCAAAATTGAAAATTTTCTAAGTCTGAAGTTTTTCCAAAACTGAAAATTTTCTAAAGTCTGAAATGTTTCTAAAACTGAAAATTTGTCTAAAGTTTTCTAAAGTCTTCCAAACTTAGAACATCATTTCGAAAAACTTAGCAGATTTCCCAACTTATTATCAAAACATGAAATCTTCTAAGTACTTAACTCAAACCACCTACTTTTGAAAAATCTAGGGGGAGATTTCTTCCAGGGGGAGGGAATTTAACTTAGGATTTCAATTTCAGCATTTTTTCCTTAACTTTTTGAACTAGGTTGCCATATATCAAAAAGGGGGAGATTGTTGGTGCAAATTGCACCCAAGTCAAACCTGTGTTTTGATATTGGCAAAAGGGTTCAAAAGTTAAGGGTTAGTTGTTGTCTAACAAGTTTCTTGAGTGTACAGGAAAAGCCCTAGCGAAGGAATGCTAGGCACTGGCGAAGGACTGCCAGACAGAAGAAAAGCCCTAGCAAAGGACTGCTAGGCTCTGGCGAAGGACTGCCAGAATAGACAAACCCTAGCGAAGGAATGCTAGGCACTGGCGAAGGGCTGCCAGAAGAAAAGACCTAGCGAAGGGCTGCTAGGCACCAAGCGAAGGGCAGCTTGGCAACTCAAGACCTGGCGAAGGACTGCCGGGCAAAAGTCCAACTGGAGGATCCGGTTGGCATCAGGTAAACTTGTTAGTCATTCTAGGCCGCAAAAACCGCTTTTTGCGTTGCGGAAACCCCAGAATTTCGCCCACGGGATCCGTGCGAACATAAAATATTTACGAGTACGAGTTTGACTACTAAATCTACACTAGATCTACATGATAGAACCATTACCCTTGTTGCGTAGCCCTTCGATTTCCCGCTCGTCCAATTGCCGCCGGATCTCGTAGAGTATCAAAGCAGACACTCCTCTAGAAGTATCCACACAGGACCTTGGAGAATAGGTTGTGCTAGCAACCTTATTGCAACCCCTCGTTGCGAGAAGAAAGAGCAAAACGAAAAGAGATGCAAGATAGTTTTTTCTTCCGTGAGAAGAAGCAAGAGCAAGAACACACACGAGAGCCAAATTAAACCCTCTCACCTTTTATTCTTTTCGACGCCACCACACAACCACAAAAGGCCAAAATTAATGCAAAATTAATTGACCATTAATCACCATTAATTCCCAATTAATGCAAGATTAATTAATCAATTAATCATTAATTCTTGCCATAACAAGTAAACTTGCCGTTTACTTCATGCATGCTTGCATGTGGCTAGCCAAACTCAAGTTCAACTTGAGTCCAACTCAAGTACATGTAATTCAAGTCTAGCTTGCATGTGGTTAGACTAATCCAAGTTTAACTTGAGTCTAACTCAAGTACATGCAACTTGAGTCTAACTCAAGTGTGTTTGCATGTGGTTAGATTAATCCAAGTTTAAGCTCCTGCATCCAGCCATATGGCTTAATTTGAGTCTAACTCAAATCCAATTTGAGTTTAACCCAAATGCAACTTGAGTCTAACCCAAGTCTTGGTCATCCAATGCTCAATTGTTCTTAATTAAAAGAACTCATCTCCAAATAGAATGTCCTTTTTGTGTGTGACCCTATAGGTTCTTGTAAGGTTGGCAATGTCTCTAAACACTTTTAGAGACATAAGCAATGAGCGGTATCTAGCAACACATCATTGCTACCCAAGTTACAAGAATGTTGAGATCCAACATCACCTTGTGACTAATAATTGTGACTCTCACAATATATGATAATGTCCCTCTATCCTTGATATCTAGATTGACTCAATTGAGGCATAGACCGTGTCATCCTCGAGTCAATCTATATCTTGAACTCCAAGTAGACTCACACTAATCAAATGAGCTCAATATCTCATATTGACTCACTTGGGCATGGCCATGCACTTTGTGGTCTCACTCTATCAAGAATACGATATCTTTCCCGTTATATAGGAGGGATAGATCCCATCTACATCACTCACATCCCTCTCCATAATTTGTTACATACCCAGTAATCGCCTTTATAGTCCACCCATTTACGGGTGACGTTTGACGAAGCCAAAGTACGTAACTCCTTATGTAGGGATCCATGGTGACTTCAGGTCCAAGGACTAATAGTCATACTAATAGCCACATGAGAAAGTATATGACACTCATATAACGATCCATGATACTTTCTCATGACGGGTCATTCAGTATACATTCTCCAATGCATACCCATGTGTCAACTTGATATCTCTATATCCATGACTTGTGAGATCAAGTCATCATGTTGACTTACATGCTAGCCTCTACGTATTAACATTGTCCTTGAATGTTAATACTTGACTAGGAATTATTTAGAGTAGTGTTCTCTATATCATCTCACTATCGATTCAACTAATCGATTGATATAGATAAGAATCTTCTACTCAAGGACATTATTATGCTTAGCTATTTTGCACAAATACACGTAAGTATAATAACCACAAAACATGCCTTTATTTATACACAGGAATATGATACAAATGAGTCTATATAATCATCACATGATTGGCTCTAGGGCTCTCACTAACAAAACTCTCCCGAGAGGAGTAGGTGAGGACGCGTTCTCCTAGAGGGAACATTAGGCGTCGGTTCGACCTAGGGCTCCATTTTGGAGACCCAAAGTCAGAACCAAGACAACCAAGGCTGTGTAAAATTAACTTATTAATTGCTGTTTTGGACTAACCCTGGATGCAGGACCGAAGGACTGTGTTTCTGCAGCTCAGAGAGCCTCAAAGGAGTGAGGCAGTAGCTGAGCAGGGCGCCCCGGATGTTTCGGGCGCCCCAGAGTCAACCCAAAGTCAGCAGAGCAAGTAAACGCCCCGACAGCAGAACATTTGGGGGCGCCCCGGATGTTTCGGGCGCCCCGCGCGCGTCGGGCGCCCCGCGTGTCGCGGGCGCCCACTGTGCCACGCCACTGGCAGCTGCAGCAGCTCACCCTCGCGAAGAAGATGAAGCCTTGACCGGTCAACCCGGGCGCCCCGCGCGCGTCGGGCGCCCCAGTCAAAGGTGATCCCGAAGAAGCAGAGATCAGCCTTGACCAGAGAGCTCGCCGGATCGAAAGCCACGTGGGGGGCGCCCCGAGCATCCCGGGAGCCCCCAGCCCTATATAAAGGACCCTCGACCCTCTTCTTCAAGCATCAATCACTGCGACTTTCATACGCTCTTCTGCTTCCACGACACGCTCCAGAAATCTTTCATCTCGAGCTCTGACGACGTCCTGCTGCTCCAATACTCCGATCTACACCGGACGTCGGTAACGAAATATTCATTTAAGTTTACGAAGCTAATTCTGTAATACTTGTGATTGTAAACTTTCTCGAACGTATAGAATTGCCCGCAGAAAACGGTCAACGACCGTGGGCCTTGGAGTAGGAGTCGACACAGGCTCCGAACCAAGTAAAACGACCGTGTTAGCATTTCTCTTGTGTCTTATTTCCGCTGCGCACTTACTCTTTTTAAATCCGAACGATTTGCGACATTCACCCTCCCTCTCTCGCATCTCTCGATCCAAAAAGAAGTACTACGACTTCCATGGTAGTACAATGCACTCTACAGAGGAGTGCTTCACCTTGAAGAAGAGGAGATCTCAGGACGCGGATTCCAAGCCCCGCAAATGGTGGAATAAAGCGGGGCATCGACGGTGATCCCCTCGAGGAAGCCATTCCCCTCGTCGACGACAATCAGGGTATGATAGGGCCGATCGGCGATCCCGATCATGTTTGAGAGGAAGGAGTCGGGAGATAGTGTCTCGCCAATCTATCTCCCCTGAAAGAGATCCCAAGAAGGGTAAGGCTCCGGTGCGCGAGCCTCCATCGGGCCATGTGGGAGTGATCTCTGGACGGCCTACCGAAGGAGACTCTCACTGGGCGAGGAAGGCCCACACCCGTCGACTAGAGAACTACACCATCGAGACCAGCAGCGACAAGCGTCAGGGCCCGGTTATTTCGTTCAACCCTGATGATCTAGAGGACGTGGAAGCTCCCCATGAAGATGCACTGGTAATCCTCACACGCATAGCTAACTACAGGGTTATGTGCTTCTTTGTAGATACAGGTAGTTCCGTCAATATCCTGTATAAGGCGGCTCTAGATCAGATGCAAATCGACGAGGATGATTTGCATCCGATCTCCACCCCTCTCTTCGACTTCACCGGATACTGAGTGCAGCCGACAGGGCAAATCTCCCTATCCCTGTCACTGGGAGATGATACACTAGAGAGGACAAGGAGGACTCTCTTTATAATCGCGGATGCCCCGCCATCCTACAACATCATCCTGGGGCGTTCGGCGCTCAGCCTATTCCAGGTGGTGGTCTCATCAAGTTCCCGGTGGGTGAGCAGGTGGGCGAGGTCAAAGGGGACCAGCTAGCTTCCCGGCGATCCTACAGTGGGGAGGTCAAGACCGAAGTCCGCAAGAACCCGAGGACGGATGAGACGCTACAAATCGATCTCGCCAACCCTCGAGAATAAGAAGGACCCAAAGAAGAACGTAGGGAGGTCGAAAGCGAGGATGTCCAGATTCATCCTGAACAGACGGGAGGGATCACAATGATTGTGGCTGACCTTACACTTGAGCTGAGAAGCCATCTAATCAGCTGTTTGAAGGACCATCGGGACGTGTTCGCGTGGGCTACTCAAGAGATCAAAGGAGTCCCCCCTGCTTTGGCCACACATGGCCTACACATAACCCCGGGAGCCTGACCGGTGAGGCAAAGGCGGAGACATGTCACCCCCGAGCAGGACAAGATCATCAGAGAAGAAATCGCCAAGTTGTTCAAGGCTAGACATATAAGAGAAGTTCAATTCCCGACTTGGCTGGCTAATGTGGTACTTGTCCTTAAGCTCGGGGGTAAATGGTGGGTCTGTATTGATTTTAGAGATTTAAATAAAGTCTACCCTAAATTTTGCTACCCCTTGCCTCAGATTGATTGGCTAGTGGATTCTACCTCTGGCTACGATTTTATTTCGATGTTGGATGCTTACCAGGGATACCATCAAGTTCTCCTCGCTCGGGAAGACCAAGAAAAAGTTAGTTTCGTGACGGCAGATGGTACCTACTGCTACAATGTCATGTCGTTTGGGTTATGCAATGCAGGAGCAACCTATCCAGCGGATGATGGACAAGGTCTTTCACCATCAAATAGGGAGAAACATTGAAGTATATGTGGATGATATCCTGGTCAAGACAGATAAGAGGAAGGACATGATAACCAACTTGGAAGAGACGCTCGCCACCTTGTGGGGCAACAAGTTGAAATTGAACCCCGCTAAACATCTATTCGGGTGAAGAGTGGTCGGTTCCTTGGGTACATAGTGACAAAAAGGGGGATTGAAGCTAACTCCGAAAAAGTCCAAGCCATCCTCGACATGCCATCTCCTCACAACTTCAAGGGCGTACAACGACTAAATGGCAGAATTACAGCCTTGTCCAGGTTCATTTCCAAATCTACTGACAGGACCCTATCGTTCTTTAAGATTCTAAGGAAGGCAGCCAAATTTGATTGGGACGACTAGTGCGAGAAAGTTTTCACAGACTTAAAAGCATATCTCGCCAAGCTTCCCATCCTTTATATGCCCCTAGAGGGAGAAACATTGTTCGTCTACCTGTCCATGGCTGAACAAGCTATGGGTTCTACGCTCATTCGGGAAGAAGGTATTGTTCAGTACCCAGTTTATTTCTTCGGACATCTCCTGAAGGATATAGAGACCCGGTATACTACTATGGAGAAGCTGGCTTATGCTTTGGTACTAATGGCCCGGAGGCTCAGGCTATATTTCTTAGCACATCCCTTTGTGGTACTCACCAATAGCTCGCTTGGGCGTGTCCTCACCAATCCGGAAGCTTCGGGCCAGCTGATCAAGTGGACGACAGAGTTGAGCGAGTATGAGATTGAGTATCATCCCCACACTACCATCAAGACACAAGCTCTTGCTGATTTTATACTCAAAGCTGTTCCAGAGCCCGAAGCTGATGGAGTGTGGAAGATCTATATCGATGGTTCCTCCAACAGCAAGCACAGCGGGGTCGGAGTGCTAATGATTTCTCCCAGGGGAGATACATTACATTTATCCATCCGGCTCTACTTCCGAGCTACCAACAACGAAGCCGAGTATGAGGCGATTCTAGCGGGGTAACAAGCAGCCAAGCAAATGGGAGCTGCTCGAGTCATACTGCACTCGGACTCTCAGCTCATTGCCCAGCAGATAAAAGGCAAATTTGAAATAAAGAATGAGGACCTACAATAGTATGTGGCTATCTATGAACAGTTGAGGTCCTCTTTCACCGTGGTTGTTCTATAGAAGATCTCCTGAGCTGACAATGTTAGGGCAGACGAGCTAGCCAAGCTGGAAACCGTGATGAGTAGGCTTGGTCGTGGTACTGCGGATGCCTGACCAGGAAGAGCATAAACTTCTATCATCTCATGGTACTGTGGATGCCCAAGATGAATAGGTCTAGTCGTGGTGCTGCAGATGCCCGACCAGGAGGAGCACAAGCTCCTACCATCTCGTGGTGCTGCGGATGCCCGAGATGAGTAAGTCTGGTCGTGGTGCTGCGGATGCACGAGATGAGTAGGCCTGGTCGTAGTACTGCGGATGCACGAGATGAGTAGGGCTGGTCGTGGTGCTGCAGATGCCCGACAGGAAGAGCATAAATTCCTACCATCTCGTGGTGCTGCGGATGCCCGAGATGAATAGGCTTGGTTGTGGTGCTGCGGATGCCCGACCAAGAGGAGTATAAACTCCTACCATCTCATGGTGCTGCGGATGCACGAGATGAGTAGGCCTGGTCGTGGTGCTGCGGATGCCCGACCAGGAAGAGCATAAACTCCTACCATCTCGTGGTGCTGCTGATGCCCGAGATGAATAAGTCTGGTCGTGGTGCTACGGATGCCCGACCAGGAGGAGCATAAGCCCCTACCATCTCATGGTGTTGCGGATGCACGAGATGAGTATGTCTGGTCATGATGCTACGGATGCCCGACCAGGAGGAGCATAAGCCCTACCATCTCGTGGTGCTGCGGATGCCCGAGATGAATAGGCTTGGTCGTGGTGCTGTGGATGCCCGACCAGTAATAGCAAAAGCTCCTACCTTCTCGTGGTGCTGCGGATGCCCAAGATGAATAGGCTTGGTCGTGGTGCTGCGGATGCCCGACCAAGAGCAGCAAAAGCCCTACCATCTCGTGGGTGCTGCGAATGCCTGAGATAGGTAGGCCTGATCGTGGTGCTGCGGATACCCGAATGGGAGTAACGAAAGTCCAACTATCTCGAGGTGCTGCGGATGCCCGAGATGTGCAAGTATGGTCATGGTGCTAGGATGCCTGAGAAGTTGAGCTGAGGAAATGCTGTCGAGAATAACTTAGACCCATATCATCTGGAGTTGCATAAGACCCCAGAAATACAACTGCCTGGGTGAAATGTTTGGCAACACAACTCTTGTCATTGCTTGCGCAGATGATTAACTTCGCCTTAAAGCCTCATCTCTCCCCCAATGGTAGGCCTCGGGTGTGCGATAGATCCGTATGGGGAGAGAGGAGGGAAAGATGGGCAGCCGACGGGCCGTAGGATATGTAAGATGAATATATTTCCGTTATAGGTGAAGGTTGCCCTCGGAGTATATTCAATCAAGCATACAAGACAAACACAAGTTCAATGTACATTGGAAGAAAAAGACACAGGAAGCAAATATACTTCATTCATTCAATTCAAAGTATATTTTATAGAGTACTGAAGGATAAAAGAAAATAAAGCAGAAGAATTACACATTCCAGGAAGGGGCATATTATTCATGCTCAGAGTACACAAGACACAGAAGACAAAATACTTCATTCAAAATAAAGAATTCATTTGGAGTACATTAGAAAAAAGAAAGGAAAAAAGAAAAATAATATGTACAAGTAAAGAAACAAAAGCAAGCAAGCTACAACTCTTTCTCCTCAAGCGGCAGCTCTACCATGCTTTGCTGATGTTGAGAAAATCGAGGTCAGCATCTGACTTCAACACTCTTGCCCGCCGGATTTGCTGGACTACTCCGTTGAAACCCTGCTTCAACCGGCTCAGCACTTGGCCGACCAGGAGGTCCCCGAACTCATCCGATTGCAGAAATCGGGCCTTGAATGCCGCCTCCGCCTCCACCTGCTAGAACTCCTCATCGGCTTTATGTGTCTTCAGTGCTTCCAAGACCTGGTCCTGGGCAGTTTTCAGCTCGCCTGCCTCCTTGGATAGCTGGTCCAGGGCAACTTGGGTCTTCTCAAGCTGCTCTGTGGCCTCACGGAGTTGCATCTTATCTTGCTTTGAGTCTTCTTGCCAGAAGCGAAGGTCCTTCGACAACTTGGCCTCCCGGTCCTCGGAGCACTTCATCCCCTGAGCTAAATGACTCACTTCGTTAGTGAGGGTCTTCGTCAGCTTGGAGTAAAAGTGCTCCCGGTGGTGAGAGTTGTGCAGAGCAGATTCTGAGGTCAGCAGGGAGTCTATGTAGTACTCCACTTTAGCCCTAAGGGCCCTGCTGACCTCCGCCTGCATGAGGCCTCCCTCTCAAGCACAATGGACCTTCGCTTCCAACTCTGCTACCTATTAATGTAGGGCTTCAGTCTCCCGCGGGGAGGATAAGCGACTGCCTGCGACGAGGCAGTCATAAGTGGTCTGCCACAGTAAAAGACAGGAATTAAAAAGGATCAACAGTTATGACAAAAAAAACAAGACCTCTTTACCTTAAGCAGGGACTCGTGCAGGTTGGCGAGTGGCCCAGCCGAGGCACTCGAGGTCCTCCCTCTCGCATCGTCCCGGCTCCTAGGCGCTTCGCCCTGGCTCCTTGAAGAGATGACATCTTTGGACCGGAGGATGGATTGGATGGCGGGTGCCTCGCAAGGCACTGTAGAGGGGCCCGGGACGTCCTCCTTAGAACTGAATGCTCCCCTCGGAAGCTGGACCCTCGGTGAGGCCTCCCTCAACTGCACTGGTTGAGGATCCCGAGAGGCCGCCTCCTCGCCACATGGACCTTCTGGCGCAACCGCGCACTCGTCAGCCGGGGCTCTGCTGGCATGCTTGCTTGCCTTTTAGCGCGTCCGAGGAATTGGCCGGGGTGGTGATGGCGGTGGGATGCCTAGTCACAGGAGAGCGGTTGTTTAAAGCTCTATGAGAGGGGCATCGTGTCTTCCTCCTCGGCGATGGTGGGGAGCTCGGGAGGTGTGCGCTTCCTCAACCTCTTCCAAGGGTGATGAGGAGCTGACCGTTGGGTGAGCCGCTTCTGCCTCGTCTTCTGGTTACTTCGGCCGTTAGAGGACAAGCCTGAGGCGCAGAAGCCCGGGGCGCAGGCTCTTCCTCATCGCCTCCCATCTCGATGAGCGCGGGAGAGGGATCAGCTCCTTGGTCGTCGGGCCGCTCCGACGTCTCCTCCAAATCTTCAACCGAGTCAGCCACCATGGCGGTGGAAGCCGGAGGAGGGGCCAAGGCCTATTCATTGGCGTGTTCCCATTTAAAGAGCTGGTTCATTGCTCGGGACAGCATGACATCCTCTGCAATACAAAAACAAAAGGACATCAGTTAAATCAACAAACATTTAATAAAAATGAGAACTTACTAAGGCTGGGGCTAATGCTTGTGGCTTGGGAGCTGAGCCCGACCCAGTACAAGAGATCTTCACATTGCACCAGGCAAGGACCATGGAACTCTATGCCAGCCAGGATGCCTCTGGGCCACTGGTACCCCGGCTCCTGTTGAAAGTCACCCAACTCCGGAATGGCCGGAAGGTCTTCTCTCCAGCGGATGGGGCCGAAAGGGCAAGCGGGAAGTCAAATGAAGAAAAAATATTCCTTTCATCCCTTATGGGAGGAAGGAAGACTCCCTATGAACCTATGGCTGGGGCGAGCCATGAAGCTAAAGGCCCCCTTAGACGCCATGGTTGGGAGGAAGAAAAAATGGAAAAAGCGTGGGGTCAAGGGAATGTCGAGGAGTTTGAAAAGGATGAATGCCCTACCCATCTCGTCGAAGGCGTTGGGAGTCATCTAATGAAGAGGAATATCGAAATACGAAGATATGCTCATGAAAAATGGTGGAAGAGGAAAGCAAAGTCCTAGTTCTATCTACCCTAGGAAGAAGGTGAAAACCCCCATAGGAGGTTCTACGGGGGCTGATCTACCCTAGGGACTTCTACCTCCAATTCCGCTGGAATATCGTACGCTTCGCAGGCAGCTCGAAGGGTCTCCAACTTAACCTAGAGGAAGTGGCTTCATACCACTCTGGGTGGTAAGCCTCCTCCTTCTCCAGTTTTCCTTCCTACTTTGGTCCTTTTTCCCTTTCTTGCCCATGATTTCTGATGAGAGAAGGAGAAGAAGACAGAAGAGGAAGGAAACTTATGTGTGAGAAAGAAGCCCTAGTGAAAGAAGATGATAGTAGGAGGGAACGGAGTGCACAAACTCTACTTATTGACGATATAAGAAGGTGGACGAACGCTTTCGCCTTCCCTTTTTATAGAGAGGAAGTCACCCTCATTCAGACAATGGGGACACGACTTGTGGACGGTGATGACCGCCCATCTTGAGGCGTCGCCCCTCTTTACGACCATCGTTTGGTATGGCCCTGCGGCACGTATCAGCAGGAGATTACGAAGAAAAGATCTGTACACGTGGCAAGACTACATTTGAAGAGATGTTTTGTCGCCATTAAGAAACCCCATGCGCTTTTAATGGGGGATAGACAACTAGCATTGCCTTGCCTCGAAACTCACAGGGACTTTTGGACTAATTCAAAAGACTGCCTCGGCCCAAGGAACGAATGTTTCAAATCCTCTGACTCGACAAGACGCCAAAGGAGAAGTAATAGATATATGGACCGATAGATGCGTAGCTTCCCTTCGCTGTACCACCAGTCTAATTAGTCAACCACACCTAGCCCTCCAAGCTAGGATTTTCCACACCTAACCCTCCAGGTTAGGATTTCAATCACTCCGTGCCTAATCCCCGATCAGGACTTAATCATAATCATAATCATCAACCTAAACTAAAATCGGTGTCAACACTAAAACAACAATCAGGGTCAGACTGCTTCAATAATCTCCCCCTTTTTGTTGTTTGACAACCCGATTTTAAGTTTAGGGATTCGAAATCAATATTCTCAAATTCCAGAATCATAGGGGAATCAGGATCCTCCCCCTACAACATTATCATCCCAAACTTAACCAACCACATTCTCCCCCTTTGTCGAACATTGAAAAGGGTCTAGAGGGGCTGTTAAGTTTAAACATACTCCCCCTCAACCCTAGGGGTATCCCAAAACAACAAAAGATTTGATATAATTTTGAAGGGATATGAAAACATATGATAAAGATAAGGCATGACAAAACAATCATATGATCATATGAAGTCATAAGCATAGCAACACATAATATCAGATGAATGAAGCATAAGCAAAATCTAGTCATAGAAGTAGGGCATAAAACATAGCCTGAAAAGTCAAGTGCATCATACATCAAAACCAGACAACTAAGTAGATGCATATCAATGCATCAAAGTTAAGGCAAATGCAGCATAAGGCCATAAAAGTCAAGTCATGAGGCATACAACCCGAAAGTCATACAATCCAAACAGTCAGATAGGCAAATCACAAGCAGATGCAGAGTATATCAACCATCGGCGGGGGGGGGGGGGTCATCATGCATAGGGTCATCTATTGTGGCATCATCAGGTGCAAAAGACCCAGGTGCATCACTGCCGGAGGGCGCATCTCCCGGAAATGTGTGGTGGCACCACTCATCATACCAAGTCTGCTGTAGCGTACGGACCCCGGAGACATCAGACTCCACCGTGGTTAGTCTGCGATCGAAGGAGCGAAAACCCGAGCGGACCTCCTCGCGATAGAGCTCTCTCAAGTGAAGATCATGCTGGATCATCCGATCCAGCTCGAAAATCTGCCAGCGTAGGTCCAGGTCCGGCTCATAATCGTAGTCAGCAGCAGCAGCAGCAGCGGGAGCCTCCTGATATGCAGCAGCATCTGCTGGTGCCTGAAAATGTGGACCTCCCCCAGGTAGCTCACCAAGCCCCCTCCCGTCCTTCCAAACCAGAGCCCGATCGTGATCTCGAATAATGATACCAGACTTGGCGAATGCTCGCCGGCCAAGTCGGCAATCCTGTTTAACCATGGGCACTGTCCTGCCCTTGGTGACATCAACACCCACTGACATAAGCCAGTCGGTGATGGCGTGACCAAACGACATATAGGCAGTGCCCTAGCTCGGCTCTCGATAGGATAAGATGGACTGAAAAATGCTCTCCATGATGTCAAAGTCCATGCGATGGTGCATACCATAGAGCATCAGGCAATGTTAGGGACAGATCTCGGTCAAGGGGTTTGAAGTGATAGGCAAGATGCAATTGGTGATTATTATGAAGAGGATGTAGTCAACAGGAGCAAGTTGTAGGGCTGCAAAAGTCGGAAAATCAGGCCCTAACTCGTCAAGACCGGCTGGTCGTGGGTGGCCAAAGAAATGCTGATAGATAGTGTCGGGAGTGACGTCCGCAAAAGGAGTCAACAAAGGGTCAGGGAGCTCAGGATAGATAGAGTACAAGTTAGGCGATCGACGACCGCCTAGATACTCTACCATAATCTCATAAGAGAAATCAAGATTTCTCTTGGCGACTCGAGTGGTGAATTCAAAGCCCCCTTGAGGCCCTTGTTGGAGGTTGTTGTAAAACTCAGAAACAAGATCATAGTTTATCGTCCGCTCTAGGGAGAGGAGAAAGCCAAGGTTGTAGAAGGTGACTATCTCCATGATGGAGGGACAGTGATCGGATAGAAAGGGAATATCAATTGATCGGCAGGAGAGTAACTTGAAGGTTCTGGACTAAAAGGCTTGCTCACAGGCAGCATTGGGGAAACGAGAACTTGAAGAAGGCTGAGGCCTTCGGGAGGGCGCGGAAGAAGAAGGGGCTTTGCCCTTTGAACTACCCTCCACCGATTCTTTCCCCTTAGACAATTTTTTAAGTGCCATTGATGTTGATTGATTCGGAAACTTGCTCACAAGAGGAAAACCACAGAAGCTTGACAGGAAGCCACGCGCAGGAAGGAGGAAACGCAGGAAGAGAACTCACGCACAGCAAGTCGCACACGCACGAGGAGGAGAGACACTCACGAGGAAGGTCGCACGGGCATGGTGGGAAGGTGTTTCGACGCTAGGGTTTGGGAAGAAAGGGTTTTCGCGAAGTTATTAGGTTGGTGGATCGGTCCACCAACTGAAATTTAATGTAATCGAACGGATCACCATTCGATCTGAGAGCGCCCAGACCGATCAGGCACCATCTTGATCGGACTGGCCTGGTCCTGATCGGTCGAGGTGACTGATCAGGCAGACTCCTGATCGATCGGCTGATAGATCAGGAAGCGAACAGTAGGTTTGGAGGTTTTTCGTGAGCCCCCTGATCGGTCTATGGACCGATCAAAATAGGATGCCAGATCGGTCCGCGGACCGATCCAGGCCAACACAGAATGTTTGGTTTTGACAGTTTTTCGCACAGGAGCTGGATCGGTCCGTTGGACCGATCAGACATACTCCTGATCGGTCCAGTGACCGATCAGGCTTCCTGAAATTCCTGATACAATCTGAAACTTTCAGTTTCAGACTTCCAAATGATTTTTGACAAGATCTGATGAGAGTTATCGATCTTGGAAGTGGTCCCTTGACTAAAATTGATCCCTGAACAAGGATCAAAGGTCCTTATGGATGTAACAATCACTTTTCTCCACCCAAGTGGAGTCAAACTCAATCAACAAACATCCACTCAATTTCAACCAAGTTTGTATCAAATTCAAGTTTCCAATCAAGTTTCCTTGATTGGAATGTCCAAGTATGATCATGGAGCCAAATACACATGTGTTATGCATTGGTTTTCTCATACTTGGTCACCGAAGTGATTTTTATCTCGTCAACTTAATTTCTCAAGGGATGCAATGATATTTCGAGAAATTTAGTTGATCCTAACATCTCACCCCATTTTTAGAAAACAAAAACGTTTTGGTAAACCTTATAGTTTGTGTGAAATGTCCCCAGGTTACCCAATTGTTGCCCAACAATTCGAAATGATCATCAAGGGTTTTGAATGCATTTTAATGTCTATAAAGCGCGACACATTCCCAACTCCCTTCTTAAGAAGCTAAACTCATTTTCGGGGAGTGGTTTAGTGAAAATGTCCGCTAGATTCGATTTGGACTCTACATATGAGAGTACAATATCTCCTCTGGCAACATGATCCCTAATGAAGTGGTGACGCACTTCAATATATTTAGTCCTAGAGTGATGGACCGGATTCTTGGTTAGGTTAATCGTGCTAATGTTGTCACACAACACTTGCACTCCCTTGTAACTTAATCCATAGTCCTCTAGAGTATGAATCATCTACAACAATTGCGATATGCTCTCTCCCATAGCAATATATTCTGCCTCGGTCGTGGAGAGTGCAACACAATGTTGCTTCTGACTTGACCAACTAACTAAAGATGATCCTAAAAATTGGTAACCCCCACTAGTACTTTTCCGATCCAACTTGCATCCAGCATAGTCGGAATCGGTGTAGCCAAGTAGGTCAAATGATTCGGTACGGGGGTACCATAGACCAACCCCAATTGTACCTTTGAGGTATCTCAAAATTCTCTTAACAGCAATCAAGTGGGATTCCTTGGCACAAATTTGATATCTAGCGCACATACCCACAGCGAAAAGTATATCAGGTCGACTGGCTGTGAGGTATACCAAACTAACTATCATGCTTCAATATTGAGTCAAATCAACAGGTTTACCACTCTCATCATTGTCTAATCTTGTGTTTGTAGCCATGGGAGTGGTTACCTCTTTTGAATCACTCATATTGAATTTTCAAAGCATCTCTTGAGTATACTTTGATTGGTGCATATGGATCCCATCTCGGGTTTGTTTGATTTCAAGTCCAAGGAAGAAAGTAAACTCTCCCACTAGACTCATTTCAAATTCACTTTCCATGTGTCCAATGAACTCATTTAAATAGCCCTTGTTGTTTGAGCCACAAATAATGTCATCGACATATACTTGGGCTACAAATATATTGTCACCATCTCTTCGTAGAAATAGTGTAGGGTCTATTTGGCCTCTTACAAAGCCTTTTTCAATTAGGAACGTCGACAACCACTCATACCAAGCTCGGGGTGCTTGTTTAAGGCCATAAAGTGCCTTCTTGAGCTTAAATACGTGGTTTGGGAATTCGGTACTTTCAAACCCCGGAGGTTGTTCGACATATACCTCTTCTCTTATTAAACCATTTAGAAAGGCTGATTTGACATCCATTTGATATAGTTTGAAACCACGATGTGCTGCAAATGCAAGCATCAATCGGATGGACTCTAATCGTGCCACGGGAGCATAGGTTTCATCATAATCAAGGATTTCAACTTGACTGTATCCCTTGGCTACTAAGCGTGCCTTGTTTCTTATGATTTCTCCCTTATGGTTCACTTTATTTTTGAAAACCCATTTGGTTCCAATAATGGTGGTCTTCTTGGGTCTAGGGACTAAGTCCCAAACTTGACTTCTTTCAAATTGACCTAGTTCATCTTGCATAGCAATGATCCAATTGGGATCATTCAATGCTTCATCAATTTTCCTAGGTTCAATTTCGAAAATTAAAGCAACTTCATTAGCCTCATTCCTAAAGAATGATCTAGTTCTAACCCCATGGTGGATATCTCCAACAATTTGGTCTTGGGGATGACTAGAGGCTAATCTAGTTTGCCTAGGCGTTGGTGGTGCTTCTTGAATGATTTCACTAGACACAAGCTCAGCCTCAGGATCTGGCTGATCTATGGGTTGTCTAGGCTCACCGTCATCGGACTCATCACCATTATCAACAACATTTGGACTTTCATCTAAACTCAGTTCCCTGAGTTCGAATTGAGCTCCTTCGACATCTTCTGATTGATCATTTGCTTTTGGAATTTCTTCAAAGAGAACATCAGAAGATTCTTTAACTAATCTAGACTTCTTGTTGTAGACTCGGTAGGCTTTGCTAACAAGGGAGTACCCGACCAGTATCCCTTCATCAACCTTTGCTGTGAACTTTCTAAGGTGGTCCTTGGTGTTTAGGATAAACACCTTACAACCAAACACCCTAAGGTGTTTAACCGTAGGTGGTTTTCCAAACCAAAGTTCATGTGGAGTATTTCCAAGAAATCTATGGATGAGGACTCGATTTTGCACGTAGCAAGCTGTATTTACAGCTTCGGCCCATAAGTAGCTCGGTAGTGAGTACTCATTAAGCATGCTTCGTGTAGCCTCTTGTAGAACACGATTCTTCCTCTCTACAACATCATTTTGTTGTGGTGTTCTAGGAGTGGAGAATTCATGCCTATACCCTCTATCTTGACAAAACTCTAAAAATCGTTGGTTTTGAAATTCACCTCCATGATCACTTCTTATTGTCTTAATGGTTGATGATTTTTTATTTTCAACTCTTCTACAAAAAGAAATAAAAACATCTAAGGTTTGGTCCTTATATTTAAGAAAATAAGTCCATGTATATCTAGTAAAATCATCAATGATAACAAAACAATATCTACTTCCATTCAATGATATGATAGTGCTACAATCAAACAAGTCCATATGAAGTAAATCTAAAGCGGTAGATGTACTTACAACGCTTTTACCTTTATGTGCAGTTTTTGTTTGCTTACCCATTTGACATGCATCACAAATCTTTTCTTTTTCATACTTGATGCTTGGTAAGCCAAGAACTAGTCCCTAGTTGGCCAACTTCCAGATATTCTTCATGTTCACATGTGCTAGTCTCCGGTGCCAAAGGGTGGACTCCTCTTCTTTTGACATGAGACACTTAGCAAAAGCATTAATAGCACTTTTAAAAGAAACTTGGTAAATGTTATCTACTCTTGTTCTTACTAGTACCGTGTCAACATTGTCATGTTGTCTAACTAGACATTGACTTGATTGAAAATCAATTGTGTAACCCGCATCACACAATTGACTAACACTTAGGAGATTAAATGTCACCCCCTTGACTAGAAGGACATTCTTAATCCTAAGACATTCGGATATTTGAATGTCTCATATTCCTATGACCTTAATGTTGGAACTTGGATGGCTATAGAGGGGGGGGGTGAATGTAGCCAGACACTTAAATCGCTTCCTCTTCTTTGAACTTTCTTTCTGTGATCAGATTAGTAGCAGCGGAAATAAAATGCAACAGAAAGAATAAAACAGAGTAAGGAATCAAACCAACGCTAACACAGCGATATACAAGGTTCGGGGATAACTTGCCCCTACTCCTTGGCGTGCCCGTAAGGTGGGTGATCCCTTGATCGTCGGCAGATCAAGTCCTGGTGAACCCGGATAAGATAGAGCCTCCTTCTTGGTGGAGAAACCTCTTCACAGATCTCACGGATGATGGAACTTGAGTATAGGAGATCACACAAGAAGGAATGCTCACTCAGATCTCACAAGGATGTAGTAGAACGCTTAAGCACAAAGCAACAGAGAGCTCGAACACAGCCCAGCCAAACTTCCCAAGTTTCTGTCTTGTTCACCTCTACTCCTCTGCTTCCAGCTTCGTCTCTTAAGCTCCTGCTCAACGTCGCCAGCTCCATCAGCACCACTGACTCACACCCTGACCATTGAGCTCTCTGAGCACTCAGTCCACTGGACACTCTTCCAGCTGAGCCTCCGTCAGTTGCCAGCCGCGCCTTCGTCAGTTGCCAGTTGCGCCAGACGCCATTGAGACGTGAAAACACAATAAATCCAAACCTGCTCCATGGAAAGTCCTCCATTGACCCTCCTTGAGTGTTTGCATCACCTGCTATCACCTGCACACTCCAACAGAGGCTTAGCAAATCGATATCAAATGAAATCAGCAAGTAGCAGAGAATCGGCAGTGAAAATAGACGCGATCAGAAACTTCTGACAACGTATTTGAATTAAAGTTCTGCTCCTGATCGGTCCCCAGACCGATCAGAGAGGACCCTGATCGGTCACCAGACCGATCCAACAATCTTCTGCACACTCCTGATTGGTCCCCAAACCTATCCAGCAGTCTGTTGCATACTCCAGATCGGTCCCCAGACCGATCAGGCTGATCCCAGACCTATCAGGCTCCAGCCTGATCGGTCAGGGTGAGAAACCTCGCGACAGTTGATTGTTCAGTTTGATCGGTCACGGTTTCTCTCTGATCGGTCACCAGACCGATCAGATATCGCTGGATCGGTCACCAGACAGATCCAAGAAGGAACTTCGTGCTAACTTCCCTGATCGGTCACCAGACCGATCCGGGCAAGGCCAAACCCACTCTTAGTCGAGAGAACTAGCCTCCGACCCATCTCCGACTCGTGCTTGATCCCTCGGACCAAGACTCCATGCCCAGCTTCACTCACTGGGACTTTAACCTAGCTTCCCAAGCTAGGACCTGACTTCACTCACCAGGATTTCATCACCTAGCCCTCCAAGCTAGGACTTTTCACCCAACCCTCCAAGTTAAGACTTTTCACCTAGCCCTCCAAGTTAGGACTTTTCACCTAGCCCTCTAAGCTAGGACTTTTCATCCAACCCTCCAAGTTAGGAATTTTCACCTAGCCCTCCAAGCTAGGACTTTTCACCTAGCCCTCCAAGCTAGGACTTTTCACCTAACCCTCCAAGTTGGGACTTTTCACCTACCCTCCAAGTTAGGACTTTTCACCTAGCCCTCCAAGCTAGGACTTTTCACCCAACCCTCCAAGTTAGGATTTTTCCACACCTAGCCCTCCAAGCTAGGATTTTTCCACCTAACCTCCAGGTTAGGACTTTTCACACCTAGCCCTCCAAGCTAGGATTTTCTCACACCTAACCCTTCAGGTTAGGACTTTTCAACACTGTGCCTAATCCCCGATCAGGACTTAATCATAA
Source organism: Boesenbergia rotunda (assembly GCA_024364735.1). Taxonomy (NCBI): domain Eukaryota; kingdom Viridiplantae; phylum Streptophyta; class Magnoliopsida; order Zingiberales; family Zingiberaceae; genus Boesenbergia; species Boesenbergia rotunda. The sequence continues at coordinate 20,869 of JAGFNQ010001257.1, forward strand.
TTATAATCATCAACCTAAACTAAAATCGGTGTCAACACCAAAATATCAATCAGGGTCAGATTGCATCAACAATCTCCCCCTTTTTATTGTTTGACAACCCGATTTTAAGTGTAGGGATTTGAAATCAATATTCTCAAATTTCAGAATCATAGGGGAATCAGGATCCTCCCCTACAACATGATCATCCTAAACTTAATCAACCATTTTCTCCCCTTGTCAAACATCGAAAAGGGTATGGTTATTAAGTTTGAAGATACCTCCCCCTCAAATATGGGTCTCTCCCCAAACCAAAATAATCAAAGGACAATTTTTGAATTGCATATGAAGGACATATACCATACATGTATCATCGCAACAACGTATATGCATTATACGGCAATAAGTATGAATTTCACATGAAAATATATACAGAAGTATATCATGGTCAAACATGTATATGTTTCATATGACAAGTAAGGAATGCATCTGTATCCGACACATAATCCTGAGTGGTCTCTGTGACCAATCAGGTTCGTTGATTACTTGATACAGAAATATTTCTTATTAGTCTGGGGAGCGATCAAATTTCAGAAAAATTCCTGAACCTCTGATACATTCCTGATCAGACTACGTTAACAATTTGCATTCCACAATAGGGGTGTAGACTCTATTAATATTCGACATTTCAGAAACATTTCTGAAACACGACATCAAGAACAAGAGTCATGGCTCAACAAACCCTTTCTTATGAATTTGAACATTCCAACATAGGTTTGTATCAAATCACTATTAAGTACCAGGTTTGTACCACTTGAACAAATTTGTGCTCCCTTAGTACCAGGTTTGTACTAATGGGTGATCAAGTATATTTCAATTGTAATCGGATTGTATCATGTTTGTTTGTATCAGTATTGTAACGACCCGGAAAATTTTCTCAATATTTTCTTTAAAATATTGATCATGCCTAGATAGGTTCTCGAGGAACATAGAGATACTAGTATGAACCTTAGCATGATTATCCATGATTTTTCATATAGATTAAGAAGCTAAGTAATAATGGCCCTTCTAATACCATGACCATTAAGGGATCTTAGGTAAAAATTTTATCATGAATGGAAGTGATTTAAATTAGAAATATTAACATAAACCTTAGTGGGCTCTTATATGGGCCTTGGCAAAAATAATTATAAAAGTAATAAAAAGAAGTGCATGCACCAAGGATTGAACCTTGGACCTAGTGTATCACCATGCATGTACTAACCAATTCACCTAGCAAGGGAGTGCTAATAGAGAATAAAGAAGATTTTGGTTAAGGCTTAAAGAAGTGAAGAGTCATCAAGAGAAGATGCATCATGCCCCTTCACTTGCCCCCCCTTCATGTAGTATAAAAGAGAGAGGAAGGGAAGAGACAACTTAGCACCTAAGTCATTGTTCTCTTCTTCCACCAAAACTCCTTCTCTCCCTCTTCTTCCTCCTTCTAGCCGAAAACCCACCAAGGGGTTTCCCCTTGGAGAAGCTTCACAAGAAGATTTATTCTTCAAGATCCAAGGGCTTCCTACAAGACTACAAGGACTAGGGGTGGTCTAAGGTCAAGGAGGTTCTCTTTTGCTTCTCTATTCGAGGTTAAAATCAAGATAAACCAAGGTAAGACTCCCTCACCTGTGGTATAATGGTTCTTCTTTGATGTTTATCATGATATGAAGTTTTGTTAGGTTCCATGTTGGGAAAACCATAAACTTGACACCTATAACTTTCGGCCAAGGTAGGGTTTCTGATTTAGGATGATGTTAAAACCCTATATATGTTTCTTAATGCTTCCTTAAGATGAATAAAGAGGGTATGGTGAGTGGTGGAATTTTTGAAGCACCAAAAGCCCTTGGGAACTTTCGGCCACCACCATGGGTTCATGGTTAAGACTAGATTTAACTCTCTAAGTATGTTTCTTATGTTTCCTTAATATACAAGGGATGTTAATGGTAAATGGTATAAATTTTACATGCCTTGTGCCCCTTGCAAGTTTCAGCCAAGATGTAATATAGGGCCAAGAGTTAGGGTTAACTCCAAGTATGAGTTCTAATGGCTCCTATGGTATTGTTTATATGATATTAGATGTTAATTGGGGGTTTTATGAAACTTCCCATGTGCTTGTGGCCTTATAGGGTTTCGGCCAAGACCAAGATGGAGGGCTAGGAGTTAGGGTTAACTCCAATCAAGGGTTCTAATGACTTTCTATGGTATGTATTGTATGTGAATGGGTTCAAGGATGTTGTATGGTTTTTGATAATGTCCAAACCTTAAGTTTATATGTTATGCATTATGACCCTGTATGTTATGTTATGTATCATGTTCTAGTAGGATTTATTTATGAATGTCTATCATGTTCTAGTAGGATTTATTTATGAATGTCTTCCATCATATATTATGAACACATGTGTCGTGAGGTAGGAAGAAGTATGCATGCGTTAGGATAAACACTTTGGACATATGTATAAGATAGTTATGTAAACTTATTCATGTTTATGTTGAATGTTATGAACCTAGTTAGTAAGTATCATGTTCATACAAATCTTACTCATGCATGTTTTATGATAGATACCATGATCATGTATGATATGTGATATGTACCATGTATGTAATGCATGCTTACCTGAGGTACTGTGATCATGCAAGTTTTATGAACTAAGATGATGTTTATACCTTGGGACATAATTATGTATGTTTGTCATGTCTTATGAATGAAAATGAGGAATGAAGATAAGGTTCATGCCTTCGAGGCATAATGATGATATGCAATGAAAATGATGAATGAAGATAATGTTCATGCCTTTAAGGCATAAGGATGATGTTATGCATTAAGTATGAATGATGAAATGTTAAGTATGCTTATACCATGCCTATGTAATAGGATCCTGTTTATGTCTTCAATTATGCCATGTATGTTCTATGAATGATGTAGCATGTGAAACTATTTTATTTTATGAATGGGCTTGTACCAGACCTAAGTAAGGTCCACGGTTCTGGACTACCGATGAAGTTGTCCACGGTTTGGACTACCGATGAAGCTGTCCTTACCCTAGTAAGTCGAGATTAACTACCTCATATTTACTTAGGGATGCGCGCATATGATGTATGTATGTGGTACAAGCCAGGGCCCCATGATGTGATGATTATATTTAAGTATTTATAAGTATGATTTTCAAATAAGCATCCATATATTATGTGCATTTGACTCATGCATCCATCCATGTTAATAAATGTCTATTATGTTTATGGTTTATGCTAAGAATTATGCCATGTTAAATGTTTATTATGTTTATGTTTTATAATTAAGAACCATGTTTATTATGTTCATGTATTATGATTAAGAACCATGACATGTCGAATGTTTATTATGTTCATGTTTTATGCTAAGAACCATGTCATGTTAAATGTTTCATACGCTTACGTTTTATGTTAAGAATCATGTTATGCTCAAGGTTCCTATGCTTATATTTTATGTGACGTATGATTTTAGTGAGTAGAGAAGGGTCTTACTAAGCCTATGTACTTATAGTTTTATTGTCTTATACCGCAGATCAGGCAAGAAGATATTAAGGGAAGCAGCAGGAGGGGCAAGAGTGTGTGTGTGGTAGTGACATGGCAAGGAAAAAATTCTCATAATTATACTTTGTCTCATAGCTTATGTTTGGCACTGTCTTCTTAAGTTTCATGCTATACTTATGATAGTTACGTCTGAAGAATAACCTACTACCTATGTTGCTTATGACTGCTTTATGTGATTTTTATATCATGATGTTATGGATGATGTTAACATGCTAAGTTTGTGATTTTTATATCATGATGTTATGGATGATGTTAACATGTTAAGTTACTATGTCGCTATGTTTAGGAATGATAAGTATAAGACATGTCTACAAGATGCAAGTGTTATGTGCATGTAGGTATAAAGGTTTTAATTATTCCGCTGCATTATGATGTTCATGTGTCTATATGTATGTTAGCGTAACGCCGTCTCTCACCTCATCGTAAGGTGTGGAAAGAAAAAAAAAAGACGGGCGTTACAAGTATGATCATTAAACTAATACAATTCGACGAGAAGTGACTGGTCTAAGAAATTTTTGGATCATTTTGGAACGATCTGGGGGTTCCTTGATCAGAGTTGATCTGATCGGTCACCGGACCGATCAGAGTGATCCCTGATCGGTCTCCAGACTGATCAGGGTGAGTCCTGATCGGTCGGTGGACCGATCAGGTCTGATACAGACGACAGTTCAGAAACTCTGAAACACTTCTAAACCCTAATTCAATTAGGTTTAATCCAAGACAGAATTCCATTAAACACAATTTATTTCCCTTAACCACAACAAACAACATGATTCATGTCCTTCAAACTAAAGATCAAGGAATTCTATGGGTTTAAGATAATACCACAAACATGTTTGTATCAACGCATGATAAGTATATTCCAAGCATGATCATGTTTATTCCAAACAATTTTGATAATCCAAGTTACTCTTAGGTTCTGAATAACTAAGTCATAGACCTTAATTTAGTTTGATACAAAGAGGGCACTAAGTCAAGGAACTTAAGTATTGAATGTTAAAGCTCATGTTCTTTGTTTGGTGATGTCTTATTAGTACAAACTATGTGTTAACCCTTGTTCTTTAGCATGCATTTATACAATAAAATCATAGCATACTTAATCATGTTCACCAAACAAAATACCTTAAGCAAAACCTAAGCCTAAACCTTAAGCTCATGTTTTTATCTATCAACACCTTATGAGTGACCAGTTCAAATTATGTTGATCTTGTTCTTAAACAAACTTGGCATATCATAGATTAACATTAATAACACATACATTAAAGTCATGCCATACTCAACTAGGTTTATCTCAAACATAAGAACACTTAAACCTAAGATATATCATAAGTTATCGCAAGTATTTTGGCTAACTTCTAGATTTACAGTGAACTATGGAGTTCAATCCTAATCATGGCATATTGAAGCTAAAACTCATGGATTGGATTGAAAAGTCATACTTCCAAGTGTGTATTAAGGTCATGGTTCCAATCGATTTAAAATCAAGTTTGTATTAGGCTTCCAAAGCAAGTATGCATGCAATCATGTTGTATAATACATACAAGAAAATCATGGCATATGTTCACCAAACACAACCTCTTAAGCTTGAATCATAAAATTCAATAATAAAACTGATCATGTTAAGCAATCCATGGTATAAGCAAGTTATGTGTCAATCTAAACCGTTCATGCAATATATATAATTTTTCCAAAACTTGTAGATTTATTTTCAAGCATGGATATACTATTATTCGTTGCATGAAAGTTTTCCTTATTGCCCAAATGAGATTTCATAAATCACTAGCCAAGAGATCATCTTGTTATAAAAACTAAGACAATGAAGCTCAAAGCATTTAATTCAAATTTTCCATAACCAACCATGTGAATCACATTTTTCCTTGGTCATGGGTTTGAAGCACCAAATATCAACCTCCCATGTTGATAGATGTTCCCCCTCAAATAATGCTTATACAATTCGAAATATGGAAGTTTTAGGTACCCAAATTTTGGGACCTAATGAATCTACAATGAATGACTTTGGCACCCATGCCTTAGTCATTTTCTTCCTGACTTTTTGAACCTTAGAGCAATTTGATTATCTAAATTGGGTTCTTGATATTAAGGATACAAAGGTTGGTTCCTTATATCGGTAACCTATACCAGCCTTATTGTAAACCGCCCTTTGGGAGTTTAAGATCATGTCTAGGGTTTTAGAGCTAGTTGAGAATTTCTCAAAAATCTTCTTGAGATTTTCAATTTCACCCTTCAAGTTCTTATTTTCATCCTTAAGGGATTTATCATGTAAATCATCAATGTCCTCAACCTTAGAGGATTTCAATTCTTTTACTTCCAACCTTAATGCTTTGACTTTGGCCTTAGATTTCTTAAGCATTTTTGTCAAGCACGCTATTGTTCTATAACATTTGTCTAACTCCGGAGAGATTACCTCTTCATCATTCGAAGATGACGAAGGCGCGGTTGAGGAGCTTGCCGATTCGTTATCACTCCCTTCATTTGATCCTTCTAAGGCCACGAGAGCCACATGACAGTAGCTTTTCTCCTCCTTGTCCTTCTTCCTTTTGTTTCCTGCCACAAAAGCAACCCCTTTCTCCTTTGGGCTTGTGTTAGAAATCTCATGTAGTTCCATCTTACAAAACAAATCTTCTAATTTTACAAAAGATAGATCCTTGGAAACCTTGTAGGCATCCACCATGGATGACCACAAAGTATTCCTAGGGAAGGTTTTAAGTACATACCTTACTAGGTCTCAATTTTCTACCTTTTCATTTATGGAGTGGAGACCATTCAACACTTCTTTAAACCGTCCATGGAGTTCACTTACCTTTTCATTTTCTCCCATGGTGAGGTTTTGGAGTTGGCTATGAAGCAAATCCTTCTTGGCTCTCCGGGTGTCTTGAGTTCCCTCATGGAGCTCAAAGATTTTGTTCCATAGGTCCTTTGCACTTGTAAAGGGACCAACTTTGATGAGTTGGTCCTTAGTCATCCCACATTACAAGGTAACCACAGCCTTAACATCCGCTTCTCCCTTTTAGATTTGCTCAGCTGACCACATGGAGAAGTCTAGCTCTTTTCCTTCACCATCTCTTGGAAGAATGAAGCCCTCCTTCACGGCAAACCACAAACTGATGTTGGTCTTGAGATAGAACTTCATCCTTGACCTCTAATATGGAAAATCTGTGCCGTCAAAGAATGGAGGTCGGTTTGTGCTGTAGCCTTCTCCTCCTACAGCCATCTTGTTGTAAGCTCTCAGATGTTAATCCGCTTGAACAGAGCCCCTTGCTCTGATACCACTTGTTGGAACATGGATAGCTATAGAAGGGGGGGGGGGTGAATGTAGCCAGACACTCAAATCACTCCCACTTCTTTGAACTTTCTTTCTATGATCAGATTAGTAACAGCGGAAATAAAATGCAACAGATAGAATAAAACAGAGCAAGGAATCAAACCAATGCTAACACAGCGATATACAAGGTTCGGGGATAACTTGCCCCTACTCCTTGGCGTGCCCGTAAGGTGGGCGATCCCTTGATCGTCGGCAAATCAAGCCCCGGTGAACCCGAAAAAGATAGAGCCTCCTTCTCGGTGGAGAAACCTCTCCACAGATCTCACGGATGATGAAACTTGAGTACAGGAGATCACACAAGAAGGAATGCTCACTCAGATCTCACAAGGATGTAGTAGAATGCTTAAGCACAAAGCAACAGAGAGCTCGAACATAGCCCAGCCAAACTTCCCAAGTTTTTGTCTTGTTCACCTCTACTCCTCTGCTTCCAGCTTCATCTCTTAAGCTCCTGCTCAACGTCGCCAGCTCCATCAGCACCAATGACTCACACCCTGACCCACTGACCTCTCTGAGCACTCAGTCCACTGGACACTCCTCCAGCTGAGCCTCCGTCAGTTGCCAGTCGTGCCTTCGTCAGTTGCCAGTTGCGCCAGACGCCGTTGAGACGTGAAAACACAATAGATCCAAACCTGCTCCATGGAAAGTCCTCCATTGACCCTCCTTGAGTGTTTGAATCACCTGCTATCACCTGCACACTCCAACAGAGGCTTAGCAAATCGATATTAAATGAAATCAGCAAGTAGCAGAGAATCGGCAGTGAAAACAGACGTGATCAGAAACTTCTGACAGCGTATTTGAATTAAAGTTCTGCTCCTGATCGGTCCCCAGACCGATCAGAGAAGACCCTGATCGGTCACCAGACCGATCCAACAATCTTCTTCACACTCCCGATTGGTCCCCAGACCTATCCAGCAGTCTGCTGGAGTATGCATACTCCAGATCGGTCCTCAGACCAATCAGGCTGTGGCCTGATCAGTCACCAGACCGATCAGGCTGATCCCAGACCGATCAGGCTCTAGCCTGATCGGTCAGGGTGACAAACCTCGCGACAGTTGATCATTCAGTTTGTTCGGTCACGGTTTCTCCCTGATCGGTCACCAGACTGATCAGGAGCCGATCAGTAGGTTTGCCAAAGTTACTGGAAGCTCCCTGATCGGTCACCAGACCGATCAGACATCGCTGGATCGGTCACCAGACCGATCCAAGAAGGAACTTCATGCCAACTTCCCTGATCAATCACCAGACCGATCTGGGCAAGGCCAAACCCACTCTTAGTCGAGAGAACCAGCCTCCGGCCCATCTCCGACTCGTGCTTGATCCCTCGGACCAAAACTCCATGCGCAACTTCGCTCACTGGGACTTTAACCTAGCTTCCCAAGCTAGGACCTGGCTTCACTCACTAGGATTTCATCACCTAGACCTCCAAGCTAGGACTTTTCACCCAACCCTCCAAGTTAGGACTTTTCACCTAGCCCACTTTTCACCTAGCCCTCCAAGCTAGGACTTTTCACCTAACCCTCCAAGTTGGGACTTTTCACCTAACCCTCCAAGTTAGGACTTTTCACCTAGCCCTCCAAGCTAGGACTTTTCACCCAACCCTCCAAGTTAGGACTTTTCACCTAGCCCTCCAAGCTAGGACTTTTTGTCACGCCCCGAGACCCAGGAGCCGGTGATCCAATAGAAAATCGGACAACACCTCCCCTGTCCGGCGGACAATTTACACATACACATAACCTATATAACATCACCACGCAGTTTAATTGGGCCTCAGGCCTCCAAAATAGATAAACACAACATAAAAACACAAGACAACTAAGTAACTCATACCTGACTGCGGACCGGTCCGACTTATGACGAAACAACAAATACAACAACTCCTTAGGGCTCACGACACATACGACATATACATATCGCCTAAAGAATTATAAAACAACACACTATAAAGTACAAAACGAAACCATGTCGTCGCGATGGGTAGGGACTGGCTGCTGGGCTCTTCTGGCGACTCCAAGTATCTCAACCTGAAATAAAAACATATGGCAACGGTGTGAGTCCATAAACTCAGTGAATACCCAGTAGATATGCATAGTATGTTATAATAACAATAGAAGTCTACGCTAATACAACCTCATATGAACAATAGGAAAGGGTATACCGAAGATACTGAATAAAGATACATACCCGAATCCATTTAACCTGAAAAGAGGATAATAAGTACCAAGGGAATATCAATAGACATATAATATCAGATAACAAGTCTCCAGAATATGCATGTCAAACAAGTGCAGCAATCAAGTGCAGCAAACAATGCACGATGCAAAATATGCACATGGTGCAATGCCATGGTCACCCCCTAACTCCAGTCAAGCTACCGAGACAGGCGATACTGTGTCGGCCGAGTGGGTAGAGCCGTGACACTGTCAACACTCTGCCATCACTACTCCTGAGTGACCGAGTGGACAGGATACTGGTGGAGTAAATGTTGGTGCAGAATGCACCCAAGTCAAACCTGTGTTTTGATATTGGCAAAAGGGTTCAAAAGTTAAGGGTTAGTTGTTGTCTAACAAGTTTCTTGAGTGTACAGGAAAAGCCCTAGCAAAGGAATGCTAGGCACTGGCAAAGGAATGCCAGCCAGAAGAAAAGCCCTAGCGAAGGACTGCTAGGCTCTGGCGAAGGACTGCCAGAATGGACAAACCCTAGCGAAGGAATGCTAGACACTGGCAAAGGGCTGCCAGAAGAAAAGACCTAGCGAAGGACTGCTAGGCACCAAGCGAAGGGCTGCGTGGTACTCAAGACCTGGCGAAGGGCTGCCGGGCAAAAGTCCAACTGGAGGAGCCGGTTGGCACCAGGTAAATTCTCCCGAGAGGAGTAGGTGAGGATGCGTTCCCCTTGAGGGAACATTAGGCGTCGGTTCGACCTAGGGCTCCATTTTGGAGACCAAAGTCAGAACCAAGACAGCTGAGGCTGTATAAATTAAATTAAATATTTGTTTTATTGTGTTTTGGACTAACCCTGGAAGCAGGACCGAAGGAACGTGTGTCTGTAGCTCAGAATGCCTCAAAGGAAAGAGGCAACTACTGACCAGGGCACCCGGAGTGTCCCGGGCGCCCCCAAGGTGAACACAAAACACAAAGAAAGCAAATGAACCTCGACAGTACATTCTGAGGGCGCCCCCGCTGTCCCGAGCGCCCCCATGACAAACAAACTGAAGAGTTAAGCTGCTGCCGCGTTTGCACTGCGCACCCAGGGCGCCCCCGCTGTCCCGGGCGCCCCCAGCGCCCAGGGCGCCCCCAGCGCCCAGGGCGCCCCCAGCCTGACCAAGGAGAGCTCAGCGCTGCGGATAAGGTTTGGCCGGGTCAACCAGGGCGCCCCCAGCGTCCAGGGCGCCCCCGTCAAGGCCTTATCCCGAGGATTAAGGGCTAAGACCTTGACCGAGCCTCTTGCGGATCAAAAGCCACGTGGGGGGGCGCCCCCGTCGACCAGGGCGCCCCCAGGCACTATAAAAAGGGCCCTAGACCCTCCTCTTCAGAACACTGCTTTCATTCAACGCATTCAAACGCTCTGACAACCGCGCTCTGCTCCGGAAACTTCCCGACTCAAGAACGAAGCGCCGTCAACCTCCCACTGCACCGAAACTCGATCTACACCGGGAGTTGGTAAAACAAAGTGTATATTTCTATTTACAGTAATTTTGTAATCTCACTCTGTAACCGTTTTGCGCACTATAGAATTGCCCAAAGTAAACGGTCAACGATCGTGAGCCTTGGAGTAGGAGTCGACCCAGGCTCCGAACCAAGTAAAACCTTGGTGTTTGCGTTGTTTGATTTTATTCCGCCGCGCACTTACTCTTTCTTTTAAATCCGAACATTTTCTGATATTCACCCCCCCTCTATCGGTCTTTCTCGATCCAACAAGTGGTATCAGAGCGGGGAATTCAAACTTGGTGCAACCACCAGTTTGAAAATTTTTCGGATTTCTTTCGTTTTCTCTCTCATTTTTTTAATATTTTCGTTCGAGTTTTTTTTTCAAGGTTGGTGCAACACCCCTTGAAATTTGTCTTTTTTTTTCCCCGCACTACTAATCCAAGACCAAGTCTTGGAATATTTTCGTTGTTTTTGTTGTTTGCTATTTCAGTAACAAATGGCCATCCAAGAAGGTTTTAGCACCGCCAGACCTCCACTTTTCAGTGGAGAAGACTTTCCTTACTGGAAAAGTCGAATGGAGGTCCACCTGAAAACTCAGGTGGATATGTGGATAATCATCCAGTCTGGACTGATGATTCCCACAAATGCTGAAGGCGTACCACAAAACTACTCAGAGTGGGACACTGCCCTTAAACGCAAGATTGAAGCTGACGCCAAAGCAACTCAGACCCTTCAATGCGGACTGACAAAAGAGGAGCTGAACCGCGTAGGCCCATTCAACAGTGCCAAGGAGCTATGGGCTAAACTGATCGAGCTCCACGAAGGAACTTCAGATACGAGGACCAGCAAACGGGATCTGCTACTGAACAAGCTCTTCACCATCAGAATGGCAGATAACGAGACAGCAGCTCAGCTCCATGCCAGAATCCAGGAATTGATGAACGGTCTTCACGCAATAGGTCACCACGTTCAAAATCGTGATCTTATAAGGTATGCCCTAAACGCATTCCCTAGGACCACCTTGTGGGCATCTATGGTAGATGCATACAAGGTCTCTAGGGATCTTTCAAAAATTAAGCTAGATGAGTTATTTTCTGAACTTGAACTGCATGAACAGACTAACTGCAATTTGGTCGAGAAAAGTATAGCTTTCTTTGCAGGGAAAACAGGAAAGACGACCAAGAATCAAACTCAAGTTGAACCCGAATCTACCTCAGATTCAGAAACAGAAGATCAAGAAGAAGATCAATCTGAACTGGTCCGGCTAGCTCGAAGCTACTACAAAAAGTTGAAGAACCAAACCAACACACGGAGAACAAGCCGAAGAAAGGACGGACAAGCTGAACCGGCAACTGACAAACACAAGCCCAACGTAACCTGCTACAAATGCAAGAAGAAGGGCCACTACAAGACTGAATGTCCAAGCCTAAAGGAGTCCAAAAAGACCAGAAAGAAGAAGGCACTCCAAGCAACCTGGGATGAGTCTTCCTCAGAAGGAGAAGAAGAAGCACCCCAGTCCAATCTTCTAGCCCTGACCGCTTCGGATCAAATCGAGACTGACTCAGACTCGGACCAGGACGACGGCAAGCTGACCTTCTCCGACAACGGCGAAATAAGGGTAACGGGTTTTTCAAAATTGTAATTGAATTCTCTTATTTCCTATCTATCCCGAGATTTGGCGAAAGCCAAACTCCGAATCGAGTCCCCGACAGGAAGTAAAATTCCTGAAAGAGGAAGCTGAGTCTATGGCCTTAACTGAGAAACTTCAGGAAGGAACCCCTGATCAAGTTGAAAAACTTGAATCAGAGAATTCCTCCCTGAAAACTCAAGTTAAGGACTTAAGAACAGCCTTAGAACGATTCACTTCTGGTTCCAAGAACCTTGATATGATTCTTGGAAAACAGAAGTCTGTTCTAAACCGATCCGGACTTGGCTATAGAACCAAATCTCGGCAAAGATCTTACTTTGCTGTACTGAACCAGTCAAGACCTAAGGTTCAGGCATGGGTGCCAAAACTGTGCCTGACTAAACCAATTGGTTCAAATCAATTTTGGATCCCCAAGGACAAGATTCACATCTTGCCTATCCCATACAGAGGCTTTAGTCCAGGGGGAGCCAAAATCAAAACAATTTTTATAATTAGATAATTTTTTTTGCTTGATTGCTTGGTTATTTAATTTTCTGCAATCTGCCATGCTTAGATTTAGGGATACTTAGATTTAAGGACTCAACTACTTGAAACTTGAAAACATAGTATTGGGAGGAGGTGAGATGATAGTACGTTGGGGAAACCAACTCTAATAAGATCAAGTCTACTTGGTCTCTTTAGACTGGTGAAACCAGCCGAAGCTACCGATCCAAGACCCAAGCTAGTTATACCAGAAAATGACCTAATTTAATTTGAAAATGAAATTTCATTAAAAGGCTTTGTCAAGGAAAGGGTGGATGATCCCATAAGGCTACGGCCAAAGAAGGCCTAGTGCCTTGCCAAGACCTGGAAGCCAATTTCTGAAATTTAAATTCAAATTATCTTTTATCAAATTCGAATCTAACTCAAATTTCAAATAATTATAGATTCTAACCTGATTTCAAAATTTCTATTGTTCAAACTCATTCTCTTTTTGAAAAATACTTAAATCTATTTTTTTTAAAAAAAGATCTCTGTTTTTTTTCAAATCTGTTTTCAAAATTAAAATAACTTTTTCAAAACAAATTAAAATTCCTTTTCAAAATTAATTTTTACCCTCAAACCTGTCTCACAAAAACCTTAAGGTTAACGTGATTGAAAACCCTAGACTGGGGTGAGACAGACTAGGAAGTGAAACTCAATTTAAGCTATCCCTAACTTAAATTGGATCCAAATAATCAAAAATTCTTTATGTGTAGGAACATAAAGATTTGGACCAATGGATGTTAGATATCGGGTGCTCCAGACATATGACTGGGGACAAATTGAAGTTCACTAAACTCAAGTTCAAAAACCTGGGCTCAGTGGCATATGATAACAATGCTACACTCAAGGTAATTGGGTCAGGTAATATTGAACTTAAATCCAATTTCATTATTAAGAAAGTTCTATTGGTAGAAAACTTCAATTTTAACTTACTTAGCATAAGTCAGTTATGTGATTCTGGTTATTTAGTTACTTTCAACAATTCTAATTGCCTGATTAGAAATGCACAAGAGTCAGAAATCATGCTTAATGGCACTAGGAAAAACAATGTATACACTATAAATCTTCCCCTTATACCCAAATGCATGTTAACACAATTAGAACAATCAAAACTCTGGCATAGGAGATTAGGTCATACCAATCTAAGAACTATCTCAAAAATTACCCAACTTGGCTTAATCAAAGGTGTCCCCAAAATTAAGAATAATGAAAACCTAATATGTGAATCTTGTAATCAAGGCAAACAAACCAAGTCTAGTC